>VWYK01101621.1:181-24696 GCA_013399775.1 Semnornis frantzii
GAAGGAGGGTGGTGCCTGCATATCTTGTAGGAACAGAACAGAGGATGAAGGTTGTCTCCAACCACCTCCTTTAATTTAGAAAGCAGTAGGGATAGAAACAGAATGGAATTCATCCAGCTAGATTCCTGACCCATACTGCCCCAGACACTCACACCATAAAATAGCAGCAGCGCTCATATAGTCCAGACACAAAATAAAATAGGATATAATTCTTCCCTCTGCTTCCTTATTTGATTTCCAAATTCCACTCAATAGTACTTCTGTGTCCTTTGGGATAGTAATGTAATGGAAGTCTTAATAGCAGCATCAGCAGTGAAGGTCTCATTATCCTCTGTTTTACACCAACATAAATCTGTTGGCTTTCCTTCTCCACGGGCCTGAGATGGCTCTATTTTGCTTACAGAGTTTAAAACAGCCTTGAACCTGCTGGGTCTGGCTACTCTGGGTTTTTGTTTGCTTAGAGGAGCCCTGGTAGACACAGCTATTAAGGCATAGTTCACACTGTCCATTTTCAGCTTTGAATGTGGGGATTGTCTCCAGAGGGGCTTAAATGCCTTAGGCTATTATGTCAGAAACCACTAATTTTCAGGCAGCATACAGGGGGCCATTGCCAGAGTCCTCTAAACACAGTCCCAGCCTTGGTACCACATTCCAAGAGGTACAAGAATGTACCTTCTTATCCTCAGCAACCTGCACTTAGATTTAAGTCATCATCCACTGACTTGGTGTAAGCTATTCTTATTGTAAACTATCAAAATAGTTTGATTCTCCAGAAATGGAGGCTAACATTCACCCATGTTGATTAAAAATCACTAACTCAGTGATCATTCATTCAAACTGAGGACAGTTTGATTCTTGAGAAGCACTTTTGGTGTGTAAAATACATGTAGAGTTCCTCAAATGTTATTTTAAAATGAAATAGTTCACAAAAATAGCATTACTTGATTGTTTTTTTAAGCTAAGAATAAATAATTATTAAAAAAAAAAAAATCCACAAAGTAATAGTTATTCAGGTAACAAAATTGAACAGTTTCAGAAATAATTAGAAAGCCTTTAAATTGGTCAACAGGACTACTTTGTAAAGCATTTTGGCTCCCTATTCTAGCACAAAACCAATAATTGGTTAACATTTAATTGTTCTGGCTTGTTCAGCATACTATAACTTTATTCTAAAAGCAGATCTGAAAGACATTTGTTGGACTTCAGAAGCCTTTCCTGTTCACTTGTTCAAGATAACCAAGACCCCTAACAGAGTGCCATAGCTTTACCCTGATATTATTGTGGTTTATGAAGCAATTTAGGACTTTAATTTGTTAGCTCTTCTGAAAGCCATCTTCCCAGACCTCAGACCATTTTTACAGGCCTTGGTTCACAAACTGGATTTGGAAAGGTCTTTGCAATATTATCTGAAGTGGGCAAAACTTCTAGGAAATGCCTCTGGCATTTTGTAGTTTGCCACTGCTGTACTAGGTCAGCTTTCATCCAGGAAAACTGCAGTATATGAAAATGCTGCATGTGTAACTACTGCTCCTAGTCAATAGTGCAGCTTGAATGCCAAGTAAGAGCTTCTCAAGCAGGTCTGTTCTTTTGGCATTGATGATTGTGTTACTTTCAGATCACTGCAAAGTACAAAGTATACTTTTACACAGCATTACTGCATTTGGTAGCATGTGCAAGGGCCAAGATTTCACAGGAGGCTGAAGTCAAGCTGATACAGCTGATAAAAAGCAGGAAAGTAGTTTTCATCTGTATTTTCTCAGCCCCTACTGTTGGCAGTGATAGACTACTCCTGAGGCCCCTTTAAAATTACCTTTGACTGTGCTAATACCCTCAGGTGAAGATCAGTTAGCAATTCTGGGGAGCATCTTGGCATGGATTTGTGATTATGCCACAGTATTCTCTGTTTCACTATTTGGAAGTGCCAAGCAAAGGTACTGGGCAGGGCCTTTTTTTGAAAATCATGATGTGCTGTATTCATTATGTTCATTTAGAAGGGAAAATGCATTGTTATGGAATCCCCATTTTGCCTGTCAGCTCTGTTAGCACTTCGACAGTTGAGCTGATTCACCACAAAATACTGAGAGCACATCTACACAAGTTTGAGGCCGAACTACAAAAGCTACAAATTTTGTGTTGCACTCTGTGACACTTGCCTCTATTTGTACTTCATTACAGTTGTAAAGTTGATTTTGACATTGGAAGTGCTGTAGTCTGAGACTAAAGAAATATAAAGAACAGTAAGATGAACTGAGAAAATATCATTAGTTGATACCATGTTATGGCAAGTGCTCTTCTACACATTCTTTTGACTAGATTTTATTAATAACTTCCCTGTTTTTCAGGTTAAACACATTTCTGAAGATCCACCTTGTAAATGCCCTAATAAGTTCTGTGTGGAGCGTCTTTCACAAGGAAGGTACAGAGTTGGAGAGAAGATCCTCTTTATTAGGGTAAAGATTTTGGTTTTTGTTTTGTAGTGAATTGCAAATATCTGCTGCCTTGCACTTCGCAAATGATATCACCGATTAACAGGGAAAAAGATTTTCTGATTAACCAGCACTGACTCATTTTTATGATCCTGTCAGGGAATAAATAAACTACAGTGTGTTAACTGACCCAAGGAATTATTAGCATGTGTGTCATGGGTTTAAAGAGCCGACAGAGTGAAGCTCTCAAACGAATTGGAGAAAAACCACAGAATTGTATTTGGAGAGAGTTACAGATAGAAATTACAAGGCAGATACAGAATCCATAAGCGAGCCCCCTTGAATTTTCCCCCAACCCAAAACTAAATCTATCATCCCCAGTGCTCCAGTCCTCCCCCCCCCCCTCATGCTTCTGCCATCCAAGAGGCCTAAACACAGCCTCTGGAGGCCCAACCAGGCCTATCCTTACATGTTTGCCCTGATAACGCAGCTCCTGCCCTGCAGAAGGCTGGAGGGGGAGGAAAAGAGAACAAGCTGGCCTTGCCGTGAGCTTATGAAGAGATAGCAGAATTGTGGGATTGAATAACAATCTTCAAGTCCCAAGAGGACTTTCTTAACCCTGTAGTTCCCAACCTGGGACAGTGTGGTAGATCCTTCTAAATTTAGGTCATTGAATTTGCTCTTTGATCAGTGGCAACTGAAAGTCTTTCACCAGTGGAGATGATGTCTTCCTCTCAGTTTGGTTTGAAAGAACATCTACTGCATTAAAACAGCCTTTCTCCACTTTGTTTTAACTGATACTGTTTGACAGGTCAGGAAACAGATCAAAGACTTCATGGTCATGGAATTGCCAAGTTGTGACTAAGACAGTTTGCTAAAGTAGGATGAGCAAAACATTAATGTCCATAGTACTTCATTGGATTAAGAGGTGCTTCCAAATCCTGTGTCGTATTTCAGACTTTGTATGGAATGCATTAACTCTCATAGCACGAAGTTAATCATTAATGTAAATATTTGCAAGCAGCAGTATCTGACTGAATTTAGCACAAATGTACTATCCAAACTTAATTTTGATCCTCTTAACCTTCTCTATGTATGCTTAAGGTAATAATAATGAAAATATGCTAATTGCCTTCTTCCATAGCAGGTTTATGCTATGCTTCTTCCCATTTTCCTCTCCCTATGTACTATTCTTGCTAAAATGATAGCTCTTGCTCTCCAATGTTATCCCTGTATTGCTAAAGGCACACAATTGTGACCTGATAACTGACAATTTAGCACTTGAGAGAAAAAGGAGGCTTCCTCCCATCTGCAAAGTCAAGTTCCTAGTTCAACAGAACACCAGAGTGCTTGTTCTGACATTAATTTATGATTAACTTACAATGAACTCAAATTTAGATAAGGATTTAGGCTTTCTCATGTGTATAGAGTTGAGAACATATTTAAATCCTGTGCTGAGCAGGGACTAAGAACTCTCAATTAATTCAGTAATAGCTCAGAAGGAAGAAGAAACACAGGATTTGTCACAGAGAGTTTGAGGTTTAACATGCTAGTATAAAGGATTAATAGCCTTTCTGTTTCCTAGACAGTGATATTGCTTTTATTCTGCACTATTTTTAGGTATTAATTACTAACTTCCAAAGCCTTTGAAGAAGGTAATGGTCATTAACCAAGGATGCCAGTAGTCTGGCACCGCTCAACACTTATGTTTTCTTCCTTTTGATTTTAATTTAAAAGTATTTTTATTCTTCTAGTTTTGAGAAGCTTAAGTTTTCTCTGCCAGAATGGTGAGTGTCAAATTCCCTTTTGCTGGCTTCTTTATTGTGCAATCTAGTCCAAGTCAGATTTGATTCCAAGTTTGCAAACAAAACACCCTTTTCATATCACGCTACCACATTCCAAGTTGAATCGTGCCAAAAAATAGCAGTAATAGAGATTAGATGTTAAACTCCAGTATTAAAGATCATTCCTACAAAACTGATATCAATGGAAGCTTGCCATGAACTTCAGTGGGAGCAAGTCCATGTTCCTAGGTTTTAAAAGTCAGTTGTCTTTTGCTTTGGGTTGGTTTGAACCACATTTTGGAAGACTTCACATGATCACAGTAAGTTTTCATTCTACATGTTCTTACTGTGTGCATAAGCAGATTGATCAGCCTTTCTTTGGGATCCTTGGACTTTTATGAGAAAACATGTTTGAGACTTCCCATTTTTTTTGATGTTTGGCACCCTATCTGATGTTGCTGAGGTACTTCCTCCTATCTTTTATGTTCTCTACACAGTATGACACAGCCCATATATGCCATTTATTTTTAACCTGAATTCTTCCAGTTGAATCGAGATCAAAAGTTGCATTGCTTTCAGTTAGCTTAGTCATACCCATTACTGCCTCCAGTAGCTTTCACTGGGACTTAAACCTATATAGTTTCAGTGTTGCTACAAGTATAGCAAGTGATAAAACATGGCAAGAGCCACATTTGAAGTGGAGTTCATACCTGTTCATGGAATCATTAAGGTTGGAGAGGACCTTTAAGATCAGTGAGTCCAACTGTAACCCAACTACCATGACCACTAAACCAGCTTCTTGGACACCTCCAGGGATGGTGCCTTCACCACCAACCTGGGCAGCCTGTTCCAGTGCCTCACCACTCTCTTTTCCTAATGTCCAGTCTAAATCTTCCCTGGCACAGCTTAAACCCATTTCCTCTCATCCTATCATTGGTTACCTGGGAGGAGAGACCAACACCAGCCTCCTTGCAACCTCCTTCCAGGTAGCTGTAGAGAGTAGTAAGATCTACCCTCAGCCTTTTCTTCTCCAAACTAAACAGCCACAGCTCCTGGTTGTTTACCTGCCCTCCAAACCTCTCACCAGCCTCCTTGCTCTTCTCTGAACACACTTCAGGACCTCAATGTCATTCGTATCCTGTGGCACCAGAATTGAACACAGTACTCACTCCCCAGGGCCAAATACAGGGGCACAATCACTTCCCTACTCCTGCTGGACACACACCTTTTCATCCAGGCGAGAATGTTGTTGGCCTTCTTGGCCACCTAGGCACACTGTTGGCCATCCAGTAGCACTCCAGATCCTTTTCCACTGGGCTGATTTCCACCCACTCTTCCCCAGGCCTGTAGCATTGCTTGGGGTTGTTGTGGCCAAAGTGCAGGACCCAGCACTTGGTTTTGTTAAACCTGATTCCGTTGACCTCAGCTGATCGATTTAACCTGTCCAGATCTCTCTGCAGTGCCTTCCTAGTCCTTCTTTTTGTTAATTTTTATCTGTATATGAAAGAAGTGAAAAAGGAACAGCAAACACAAAAAAAATCCTCAGTGCCAGACTTTGCACCCTGGCAGGAATGCGTCAAGGTAAAATTTCCTCTCACATCACTATCAGCAGTGTTTTCTGTGTGGTAACTAATTATACCCAAAGATTCTCAGTACTTCAAAGGTAAACAGAGTGACAGTGCCAGCTAAACATGTTATGTATTACAGATCTCATTATGTCAGGTTTATATTTTGACCCAGAATGCTGACAATACATAAACAGACCAAATTACAGGACCGTCATCCTCTTCTCCCCACCTCCTTTTTCTCGATGCTACTCAGACTGCTTGGATACAAAAGGTATGGATCACTATCTGCATATCTAAAAGCACAGATAAACTGCTAATCCACTCCACCATCAGTCTACAGACAAGGATTTGCAAAACAAAAAAAGCCTCTGTACTTTATTGCAGAGAAACTCAGATTTGGTCTGATAAATTTCTACCTAAAATGTTACTAGAGGTCCTTTTTTTTCCAGTTACTTTCTTGTTACGGTTTAATGGAGTAATCACTTTCAGAGAATCCAACATGAGTAGCATGAGGAAAAGGATTTGGGAGTTCTGATGGATGAGAAGCTGGACATGAGCCAACAGTGTGCATTTGCAGCCCAGAAGGCCAATGGCATCCTGGGCTGCATCAAGAGCAGTGTGGCCAGCAAGCTGAGAGGAGATTCTGCCACTTTACTCTGGTGAGACCTCACCTGGAGTACTGCATCCACCTCTGGAGCCCTTAACATAGGAAGGACATGGATCTGATGGAGTGAGTCCAGAGGAGGGCCACAACAATCATGAGGGTTTGGAGCACATCTCCTATGAGGACAGGATGAGGCAGCTGGAGAAGAGAAGGCTCCGAGGAGACCTAATAGCCTGTCAGTACCTGAAGGAGGCCAAGAAGGCTGCAGAGGGACTGTTTGCAAAGGCCTGCAGGGACTTGAATGGTTTGAAATCAGAGGAGAACTAGATTGAATGTTGGGAGCAAGTTCTGCACCATGAGGGTGGTGGAACACTGCAACAGGTTGCCGAGGGGGGTGGTTGAGACCCCATGGCTGGAGATACTCAAGGTCAGGCTGGACAAGGCTCTGAGGAACCTGCTCTAGTGGAGGATGTCCCTGCTGACTGCAGGGGATGACCTTTGGTGGCCACTTCCAACCAAAACCATTCTATGATTCCATCCTTCTATCTAATGTAGCCGAGGTAAGTGCATCTGTCTTTTGTAGGATGCTGCTGCAATATTTTATGGAGTGAATTGAAGTTAATGTTCTTCACTCTAACTTTAGATAAACAGTGTACAAAGCTAATTAAAAAGAAATGTGATGTACTTCGTGTACAGTATATTTTTATGCTATAAATCTGGCTCATGCTGCCATCTAGAGAAATGACTAAATGAAGTTTATGTGGTAGCATCAGGAAACCAAGTTCCTGCACTGTTCAGCAGAGATTCTCATTGAAGATTTAGGATTCGGGCCTGAAAGTGCATTGATTTATCTGGTGCAGTATTCCTTAGCTTTAGGGTAATGTTCTTAAAGACCTCTTAGCTTACACAGGAATTTCCAGCTGGACTTTATATCTTGACTTGGTAATGATGCTTCTACATAGAACTGAATTAGCCATGATCTAACAAAAATGGTATGTGGGCTTATAAAATATTTAATACAATGTGGTTTGGCCTTTCCATTCCTGAAATAACAGCAAAAAGTTAAAGTGCTTTAAAAAAAAAAAAAAAAAAAGCAACAAACCTGTTTCATTTCTTTGTCATTCTCTTAACTGAGTGAAAGCAAAGACTTTTCCTCCTGCTGCACCCTTACACTTTGCATGCAGTTGTGCTGGTCTGGTCACTAAAAGCTATTTCTATCAGCTGGATTTTATTTTGAAGCTCCATCATACTTCTGTGGCAACATGCAAGATGCATGGAGAGTACTTTTTTAGCTTACATAAAGGCAGCAGGACTTTTCCTCACACATTTATTGATGAGTTTGGTCTTTGTGCTGCATTCTTATTCTGAAAAGTAGAAAAGTAATAAATGCTTTTTAATAAGATCTCATTGCTGTCTACAATTACCTGAAGGGATGTTGTGGGAAGGCTGCTGCTGTTCTCTTCTCACAGGTAATTGGAGACGGGGGAATGGCCTCAAGCTGAGGCTGGGGAGGTTTAGATTGGACATTAGGAAAAAGTTTTTCATTGAGAGAGTGGTCAGAGACTGGGCAGCTCGTTCCAGGGAGGTGGTGGAGTCCCCAACCCTGGATGTGTTTAAGGGTCGTTTGGATGTGGTGCTTAGGGATATGGTTTAAGGTGAATCTTGTAGAGCAGGGTTATAGATCGGACTTGGTGATCCTCAGAGGCTTTGTCAACCTGGATGTTTCTGTGATTCTGTGATTTTATTTCCAAATCCTGTTTATCACACTGAAATGTAAACAATTATATTTTAATGAGAGTATTCATGATTTGCATTCCAATTCATCAACTCACTAGGATGGTTTTTCCTAGCAGAAGTTGTGACATGCCCACTCTTCTGAAAGAGACAAGGGGAGCTGGAGTTCTGTTTTTTAGTTTTTGTTCACTTTAAAAAATGAACATTTATAGAACCACAGAGAGGTTGAGGTTGGAAGGGACTTCAAAGATCTAGTTCCAACCTCCTGCCACAGGCAGGGACATCTCCCACAAGAATAAGTCATTTGATATGAGGGGTGTATTCAGCCCTCCTAGATTTTGTGCCTACAGAGTTCTTCTACTGGGAAGGAACAAATAATGTTTCTTTACTTCTGTTATGTTAACTGGATTATTAATTGGCTAACAAAATTATATTTGAATTATCTTAGATAAAAAAGTAATCAAGTGTCAAACTGAGATATTCTTGGTTTTAAATGATAGGAATTTTTGGTTTATGTTGACTTCTTAAAATTCTGCCTTGAGATTTTTTTGTTCCAATTTAAAAAAAAAAACAAAACAAAAAAACCCAAAAAAACCCAGAACAAAACTTCAGCTGCATCTGTGTGAGTCAATAGGAATTGATTTAGATTTCAAAAATAACAAAAAAAGAGGGGGTTTTGAGAATAAACTCTCCTGGTAGAGAATGGATAAAACAATGAGAGATTTATTCAGAACAGTCATGTCCTTGGATTATTTATTCATTTGTCTAGGAGCCAAAGACTATGAAAGTCAGGAGAAATTCAGTGTATCTGCCTTATACACACACCAGCACAAAAATAGTGTTTTTAGGGTAGATTGAACAATGATTTTAAAGTGCAGCTTTTTAGATTTCATGTAACTACAAGGTAATAACATTGCCCTTTGAAATGTGACCTGCTGTTTAAAAGTTAGCACAGTATTAATAGTCATTTTGAACTTCCTATTTGAAATTTTATTTGTTGATTTAAATTAATCATTGCAAAAATGTGGCTGGCAGAAAGAGAATATTAAAAGAAAGAGGTTTTAAGGGTACATGCTCTCAAATTTGGTTGTATATTTTGTTCTCATCTAATGACAGCTTGCCCGTTTCAGCTGTTTGTGCGAAACACATATAAAATTTCGTTTAGGATCAACATATCTGAGCAGGTTAAAATGCAGATTTCACTAGTTCTCCATGGCTAACTGTCAGACCCTAGCCTAGACTATCAGTTTCTGCCTCTGCTTCTTGAACATCTGACACCTTCGTATGTCACGAGTGGAAATAGTTGCGTCAAGTGATTATCCAAGTTCACACGGGACCAAAATTATGCTTTCATGGCTTCTTCAGCAACAGAAACTGCCAGTGCTCAACCAAGGTCAACATTTGAGCCTGATTTTATGTTCTGTGGCTTTGTTTAATTTCATCTTGGCATTAGAAGTAACATTTTTGGAGACCAAGTCCTCTTAACATGTTTTGTGCATCAAAGAGTGAATTTTCACCAAAGTTATTTCTCTGTAGTTTTACCCATTTAGCAAAGGAACATTTTGAAGGCTATAATTAATTCCTTCTTTTTTTTTTTTTTCTTGCCTTGATGACAAATGTGTTAATTATCACATGAATGCTACAGAGTGCCAACTTAGATGTAAGATGGTAGCCAAACACTGAAGTCAGTGGTAGCCCACAAAAGTTGAGGGATTAAACTTTTAGCTTCTCCAAATGTGGAATTTAAAACTGGGTCAGGTTCTGCTTAAATATATATCCAGTGCCATTAACTATCTTTTTCTGAAAACACTTTTTTCTTTACAGAAGTCCAGTTTTGTGATTGTCTTGTAGTCATGAACTTTTTCACAGCTGTAGATGGCAAAAAATTATCCTGTATGAGTTGGTTTTAAAAGCAGTGAATGCACAGACTGGTATTTGTTTATTTTTATATTTCTTTAAGCCCAGTGTTTTTATCATCATCTTGCCTTGCAAAGCTCATTGAGACCTAATCCGTCTAAATCCAGTCTTAACTTTTTAAGCAGTGTTGTGCATGTTTTAATGGCAGTTTGGGAGCATCTCTTCTGCTCCTTTTTTGTCATTACTTTGTGAAACTCGGAGCAAAACAAGAGGAATCTGTTGCTGTAAGGAAGTATTAAATACAAGAAACATTTTCTTTGGCAAAGATTAGTAAACTCTGGAGATCCCAGACACAACTATTTATCTGAAAGGTATTTTCCAAAAACCCAGCAACTCCTGAGCTGAAGACCAGATATAGATGGTTCCTCAAGTCATAAGTCAGCATCAGTCGATTGAGACTGCTTTGTGGTGTGCTGTCCTGCTTTGTTTTCAGCTTGCCAGAAACAGATTTACCTTAAGAGTTTTTAAAAGTGCCCTCCAAGTAGACCCAAAGAACCTCACCATAGCAGATCATCAAAACTGTATTATTTTGTCAGATTGGTGTTTCAGTCATGGCAACAGATGCTGGAATACTTCAGTTGGTATAAACACTCTATTTAGATAAATACATACTGAAATCAGAACTGATTAAATCATTTAGTGTTTTGCAGTCAAAAACATACCTTTGGTCTACTCAAATAGCTGCAGCTCTATTGGTACCCTTAAAAAGCCAAAAGACAGCCAGACCCATTCCCTTAACCATTAGTTATTAGGTTGTCATTGCTCTGTAAACAATAATGAGATAACATTGAGTAGAGTTAAGATCTTCTTTTAAATTCTATCACAACCGAGCATAGGGACAAGGAACTGTTTCCTCTGCTGGGTTTACTGCCTAAAGCCTTTAATGGTGTGGCTTTTCTCATATCATCTTAAGTGTGTGGCATGTCTGAACTTCTCATGATCATTATCATATTTAAGAGTAATTATTTATTCATAAGATATGTGCTTATTACTATTTGACAAATGCATAGCCATAATAAATTCCTCTTTCAGTTGAAGGGACATTTAACAATCTCAAAATACCTTCTAAATATAGATGAAGTGGTATTATGCCTCAGTCTCAGTTCTACGTGTCTTACACTACCTGTGCTTCATGTATGGAACTGCTTTCTAGCTCAGCTGTTTTCTGCCTCAGCAGGTCCCAATCTGAGACATTTCCTTTTCCCAAATGTTTGACTTCTTTTGAGTGAGATTGAGGTATGATACTTGATCCCTGTGCATGTGGCTTTCAGCCTTGATTCCAGACACACTTTGGAATCTTTCCATTAGAGCAACAATGTATTTAAACAAGAGGACTTGCTGCAGATGGTTCTGGTGTCGAGTCTCTGGGCCTCCCTGCCACATGTGGCCTGGGTGTTTTGGTTTAGCAGCTGACTGCTTTTCATCGCCAAATCTAATTCTGCATGAGATAGCAGAGTAAAACTTAGCAAGTGCAAAATGTTGACTTTGGGCTGCATGAGTATTCTTGGCCCATACAGCAGGCTGGTAAACGCCAACAGATTTCCACTTGTAAATAAGGTCAGTTTCTTCCTTGTGGCATTATAGAAGTGTCCACTGTCTGTGTTTCAGCAAATGTATTTCCTGTGCATTCCCTGTTCACGCACACAAAACAATGCTGTGAAAGCCAATGGGATCTGTGAGTGGGAAGTAAAATTACAACTCTGAGCCAGTTTATAGCTTGAGCTAAGAAACCCAAATGCTCCTATCCTCCTGACATCAAGGCATAGTTACAGTTATGATTTCTTCTCTGCACACGTGTAAGACACAGACATCTATTACAAAGACCATAAAGCTAACTGGCCTAAAAACCTTTCTTTGCAAAGAGAATGCATTTTAAGTACCACTGTTCTGTTGTGTCTTAAGGTGTGGGACCACACTGGCACTCAGAATTCTGTGTAAAACCTTCTAGCCAGAGTCCTATAAATCAGGTAAATGACAGGTTGGTGTTTTCTTCAGACCAGGTTTTCAGAATGGCTGTGCTGTTTGTGCTGAGTTCTTGGTTCATGTTACTTAACTACTTCCCCTTGATTTACTGAGGGGCAAGAGGAAGAAGGAGTCATTTGGCGTTTCATAAGGGTACAAAGAACCCTGTTTCTGTTTCCTTCCCTCCTTCTGGTCCCAGTCTCTCAAAGTATACATATTAGCAGGCCAAAGAATGATATCATGGCTCTTTCATACTGAAAGTGTACATTGTTCTTAAGCCTCCCTCCTTCTCTTTAGTCTGCTTTGGAAGAGTGGTGGGATTTATTTTTCATTTTGTTATAGTTGAATTAAATGCATAACGTTTGCAAAAGATGTTACAGAAAGTCCGACGTAAGACAACTCCGAGCATAAGTCCTGATTTTGAAAGAGTCAGTCAAAGCTTTCTCTGCCTATGCTGATAATTGTGTTTCATTATCATAGAGGTTCATGTGTAATATAGTTAATTTGTTTAGAGTTGCTGCCATACTGGTCTCATTTTAGAGCATGTTTTCCAGATAAAGAAAAGTAATGGCAAAAAGTGTGTGTGTGTATGTTTGGTTTGCATATTGTTTTTAATAGGATATTATAATGTAGGTATTCAGTCTTGACCTAATTCCTGATTCCTGTACAAGCAGTGCAAAAAGAACAAAATCTCTGTGTAGTTAAGTTTGTTCTCAGTGCTTCAGCAAATCCCATCGGTACACAAAAGCTAGTAAGGATAAATATCTGCCAGTGGGTTAGGAGTAGTGGAGTATGTATAGGACAATAAGGGAGAGAACTTCTGTTAAGGATGTTAAGTACCCAGATCCTTTCTCTCAGCTACTGAAATGCATTGCAGAATTAACAGATTGCAGTGAGTTGGGAGGGGCCCCAGGGGTCATCTTGTGCAGCCCCCGCTGCAGTGAGCAGGGACACTTCCAACTAGATCAGGCTACCCAGGGTCAGTGTGAGGGTACTTAAAATGCCCTTAACGTACTGACTAGGCTTGTGATAGTGCTTTGAACTCCTCTACTGTGGTTTCAGCTTTGTTCAAAAAGCTGGCCTGGGTGTTAAGCCAGATGAGGTGCTTCAAGCTCAGGGTTTTGCAGAGTGTAGTATGGTGTCTGTGCTGTGAAACCTTTGCTGTAGGAAATGTGAAGATCAAGCATTTGATCCAGGTCTGGCAATGTGTGTTTCTGCATGAAAGATTGGTCAATGAGTTCTTCTGGGAAGCCAAGAGTCTGGCTGTATTTGGCTTAGAGCCACCAGGTAATTTTTTGCAGGTTCTAGTGAATATGAATGCACTGACATTGAATACTTTAGGAATTGCTGCAGAATATTCCCATTTCACTAATACTGAAGGAGAGAGTCCAATACAAAAATGAAGATTATATTGCTCATAAAAGATGGTGAAAATAGAAATAATTAGAAACCAGATCTGGACAAAGATGGGAAACAAGAAGTCAATTTTATAAGCATTGTATAACTATTACTGGGAGGGTAGAGTAAGTTCATAATCAGTCTTAATTGACATTCCCTTAAATTTAAGGGAATCTTCACCAGAGGAATTACTTTATATTTCTTAACTGGTAAAAATTCATAATACCCTTAATACATGACAGCTGTAGAATTTCAGTATGTGATTTCAAGCAGTCAGGAATGACCATGCTTTGTGTTTAAATTTTATATATATATATATATATTTACAATAATAATTTACTCCCTGTGGATGAACTAGGGGATCATAATAAGGCCTGAGACATTTAACAGACCCATAGATTCAACTAAACTTTTTAAGAGCTGCAAGAGAAGTCTTTGTTAGACTGTCTTTGTCAGACTGTGTTTACATTATGAAGTAAATGTAATTTTGGACACGTGGGGTTTCTTGAATGTCCAGACTGAATATGCAGCTAGAACTGTTGTGGCTTCTCTTCTGTCCAAACCCGAAAGTAAGAGGAGAGATAAGGTTAAAAACAAAACAAAACAAATACCACAACAATAACAACAAAACCAGGTCTTGCTTTCTTGTGCTTTAGGATGTGACCAGGGCACATGGTTACAGATGTGTAGCACAGGAACTGTTTTTGAGCTTACAGTTCAGATGTAGCAGCAATGGAGGAGAAAGAATATTTGAGAAGGCATTCAAGCCAAGAATATTTCCATAGGATTTTCAGGCTCTACTGGAGCATCACCTTAATGGAAAAAACTGACAAACAAATCCCCAAAAAACCCAAAATGAACAAAACCCAAACCAATAAACCTCCAAACCCACTGCAAAAGTCCCCTCCACCATCATACATATAAATCATCATTGTGCAAGGCAATCATTGTGTAAACAGTCATTGAATTCTGTGCTGGAGCATTTTCAAAGGAGAATCTATTATGCTGGCAGTATTGAATTGTGCAAGTGTCCTTGCACACTGGGTTTGGCTAAAGGTAGTTCTTTCTTTTGTTAGAAAAACTTTTTCCCCCCATTCTTTTTGTTTAAGAAAACAGTTTTCCACAGTTGCTGCTATCGAGAGCGCAGTTGAAAAGCACAGAAGCAGTAGAGCTGCAGTTTTGTTCCTGTCTTCCATGTACCCACTCAGTCTGCTGCAATGGAGGACTAAATGGTGTACAATTATTTGTGCTCAGAGTAAGTGAAAATGGGTTTGTGCATTCTAAACCAAGAGAGTCACACGGAGTCTAGCTGTACAGACACCAGCACTGAGGAAAACACCTTTGCCAGAAGAGTTGGTTCTAAATCAGAAACAAGTTTACATATTAAAGGAAAGGGATAGAAACCCCAGGCTACTCTGTTACAGTAATCAGTGCCTTTTTGGCAACTAACACACTTTCCCATTCCAAGATCTTTGCCAGAACCTAAAAAGATCTTTCTTCTGGTATTTGTGGAAAGATATAAAACTGATGAGTGCAAAGAGATCCAGCACACTAGAATATATACAGCAGGGGATTTCCATGTGACTAAATCTAAGCGCCATCAGCTTACAGCTGGCAGCTATCAAAACTAAACTAAATTACTAATACTAACTTTAAATAATTCATTCCTGTGTCAAGAGAGTGGTCAGAGTCCTAAGATTATTAAACATCCCAAAGAAAAGGAGCACTGGGTGAAAAATATGTGCAGTTTTAAGTCTGATTCCTTCTGCCCTTCATGCCATCAATTCTTTATCTTGACTTCCACACCAAGGAACTGGCTTTTGTTTGGTTACTTTTGGTAGCACTCAGAGCACTCTAACAGGTTTCAGAGCTTTGGCACCTGGTCAGCCACTCACGAGTGTCATGATAATACAGTACAGTAAACTGTCCTAGAACACGTTCCAAAGATGGAATTCTACAGAACACAAGTGATAGCATTACCACGATTTTTTCCTGGATCTGTCCTGTGGAAAAGTGAGGATTAGGCACAGAGTTAACATCAGATATGCTGTCAAAGTAGGGCTGAGGAGAACAAACCCAGCATTGACCAAACTGGTAAATCTTGGCAGTTTCACATCCATCATGTGTCAGACATTACACAGCAAACTAGATGAGACTATGATTGCAGCTGAATTTCAC
This sequence comes from Semnornis frantzii, assembly GCA_013399775.1. Classification (NCBI taxonomy): domain Eukaryota; kingdom Metazoa; phylum Chordata; class Aves; order Piciformes; family Ramphastidae; genus Semnornis; species Semnornis frantzii. The sequence goes on from VWYK01101621.1 coordinate 15,753, forward strand.
TGTGGGCTAAACTGGTTTAAAAGAAATACCTGATTAAAAAAATAAAAAAAATCTCTGCTGATTCCCATGTGTACAGCTTAGAACATTAGAGTGACCTGTTAATGTTCCTGAGAACTGAAATCACTCCAATTTGTGTGTTCAGTTATGTTGTGTATTGATGGAGTAATAGTGAAAGACTCTGCCTGGGTTGCTGGTAAGAAGGTCCAAAAATGAGTGTAATGACTGTGACAAAGTTGCTACGTGTGTGTGAAATGAGGTACTCAACTTCAATATGTTAAACTCATACATTTTGTAAGCTGAAATGCAGATCCCTCGTTTATGGCACTGTAATTTCAAGAGTAAGCGCATTTGAGGTTCAAATGCACTGGAAATTTGAAACAAGGTGACTGCAAATGCTAATCTGATCCCAGAAAGAAAGGAAAAGGTGGAGCAAGAAGTGTTTGCACTAGTGAGAATATCCTGCAGCCAAGTTGACATATGTTAACTTGTGCTTATGCTGCCCTCATCAATGCAATTAAATCACCCTTGATTTGCATTTGGATGGCTATTTTTAGAAGTTGAGAGAGTGACCAGATGTGGATTTCCTGCTTTCATTTTATATCAGAAGTAAATTCTGTCCACTGGCCAAGCTAGTTTAAATCCTCCGGCCATTTGCACTCTTCTCCAGTCGTTGCACCTGGTATGTAGTTCCCACTGTTGCTTATGCTCTGACCAAACATGACCCACAAACTTCCATGCAAACCAGCAGTCAATTGAACCCCCTGCTAAGCCTTGGGGATGAGTGGTTGGAAAGCTGCAACTTGGAGAGAGATCTGGGGGTATTGGTTGATAGTTGGCTGAACATGAGTCAGCAGCGTGCCCAGGTGGCATCCTGGCTTGGATTAGAAACACAGTGGCCAGCAGGAACAGGGAGGTGTGTTCAGTTCTGGGCCCCTCACTGTGAGGAGCATGTCCGGAGAAAGGCAAAAGGCTGGAGAAGAGCCTGGAGCACACAGCATACAAGGAGGGGCTGAGGGAGCTGGGGCTGTTCAGTCTGGAGAAGAGGAGGCTGAGGAGCGACCTTATCACTCTCTACAAGTACCTGAAGGGAGGTTGGAGTGAGGAGGGGACAGCCTCTTCTCATTGGTGGCAAGCAACAAGAACACAAGAAATGGATTCAAACTGCCCCAGGGGAAGTTCAGGCTGGATATTAGGAAATATCTCTTCACTGGGAGGGTTCTCAAATGTTGGACTGGTCTGCTCAGGGCAGCGCTGGAATCACCATCTCTGGAGGTGTTTGAGTGGGCTGTGGACCTGGTGCTTAGGGACATGGTTTAGTGTTGATCCTTCAGTGCTAGGTCAAAGGTTGGACTGGATGATCTTGAAGATCTCTTCCAACCAAATACATTCTGTGATTCTGTGAACTATGGTGGATTAGGATTGAAGCAATACACTACAGATTGCCAAATATATATACACTTGAGTCTGTCATCAAGGCTAATGATCACACTCTTAGTAAAGTCTTCATTTGGTTCAAGGTTGTTCATTCCATTTCAGCATTTTTTTAACACATTAGTGCAGCTTTGGTTGGTTCCTTACAATGTTGCTTTCATAGATCTGCAGTGACATCATTTCATTCCAACAGCCTAACATCACACCCCATAGACTCACACCCACATCACTTTGCAAACTTTGAGAGGATGCTTTGTACTATTTAAAGGAAATTAAGTCTAAGTATAAATATTATTGAAATTATGCTACCCTCATTCTCCCCTCATTACCCCAGTGTAAATGAGAAGACTTTTTTTTTAAGCCTGTGGTGCTAAAAAAGTTTCTTCCAGGCCCTTTCATTTAAAATAATTATCTCTGGTCTTAATTCAAGCAAGACCTGATAAAATAATCTGTTTCTAGATACATTCCAAATATAATTTTCTTGGTTGTGTCTATAGTTCTGCTGATTTGAAAAACAGAGGCTGGAGGTAGGAGGCAGTTTCCAAATCTCTGCATCTTATGTCAGAACATCTAATTTTTTTCACAATTTTGGTGTTCCCCTGAACTGTGGAAAACAAATCTTATGAGGCTTTCCTGTTCTTTGTCTGTTAGATCTCACCTGTGCACATGGACTAAGGCCTACATCATCTGTCACAAAACAAAGCAATCTGGAGCACTCTGTAGGTGGCCAAACCAATATCTTGGGCTACTTGTATTTTGCACAGGTCTTCTGAAGCATCTTAGAGAATCTTAACATTAAATATACGTGATGCATTTTTCAGAGAGAGCTGTTGCACAGCATAAACCTCAACTGAAGCTGATACAAAATAGCTGTTATAGTGTACTGATATTCAATATGATTGTTATGAAATATCAGTTGTTAACTACTATGTTTACTACATACATGACAAATAATAGAGGAGATGTAGACATATGCATCTGAAATGTTGGTCAGCTCATGGTTTTTTGCCTTACTGTGCTCTGCCTACAGGGCTTAAGAATCTAGGAGGATCTTTTGCAAAAGAGGCAATGGAGTTGTAGAGGTGGAACTGCATACATTAAGGGGGGTGGGGGGAGTGTAGTCTTTTGTTCAGATTTTAATTATTCCTGTCCATTATTTGCTCTTTTCTCCACATGTCTTTGCCATACCTGGATGAGGCAGGAATGGCATTGGTCTGGAGTTAGTCAGAGTTCCTTACTGCATACTGGAAGGAGTGAGGGTGTAAGGTGCTTAATGCAGTCTGGTGCTGTCCTGCAACTCATCAAGAGAAGAAGATGGAGTGTGGAGTGGTGGAAACATTCCTACCACAGAGAGCAGGGGTAGGAGGATATGGGATTACAGCTCCTGGTACATTACACCATGGGGGAAAGCAAGTGCAGGCCAAGACTTCATTCCACGACCCAGAACATTTTGGAAGAGATTCAGAGTAGAAGATCTGTTTCAGTGTATTGGGAATTAATTTGCCTCTCCACAGAGCTAGAATTTGCTACTTAGATTTTTGGGCAAATTAACCACATTACTTTTACAGTGTGTATTAGAAACATGTCAACTACTCCACAATCAAGTGTTCACATGCATTCTTTCACCTTAAGGTAAATGTTAAGCAATAGTCCCTCCTGGGCTAGTACTAAAATTATATTGTACCTGTTTGAGGAATTTTCTGGCTGCAGAATACCAGAGAAGTAGGAGGCAGGTGAGAACAGTTCCCTGTTTTCTTCTCCTTCCACGCTGGAGTACTGGATTGCCATGGGGCACTTTAAACAGAGTGCTTCTGTCCTTCTCTGTTTCTGTACTTGTGCTTTTGTGTTTGCATTCTTAGGTAGCATTTAACTTTCCCTCACCTATGCTGCACAGAGCAAATTTCTCTAAAGCTTGTGGGTTATGGAGAGTGAAGGGAAATAAACACAAACATCCTGTAGAGGAAGACAGAGGAAAAATTAGTGAATTACATTATTGCAATGTAACCTATCCTTGAACACTATAAATGTACTGCAGTAGTGTTTGCTTATTCCTGTTGCTATCACAAGAGATTTTATAAGCAATATCCTCCATGAAGCCACATTTTAATGAGTCCTTTTCAGAGAGGATAATATAAGAAATCATTTCCTTCTCACAGACCATATTGTTATATATAGATAAAGATAAGACTAGACAATAGCATGTAACCTTTTGAATTAGTCTGAATAAAGGCCCAATGAATTTCTTTACATCTCTATTCTAGGATCACTAAGCAACCAAGGGCAAATGGCATTGTGTCTGGCCGGTATATTGTGTTGCTTTAAAAAGCTTCTTAAAAGACCATTAATTCTTTGGCCCCGGAGTAAAGGGGTTGTAAGCATATTGCAGCTCCTCTTGAATCATGGCTGGGGTTTGGCACATGATCTGCCCAGGCTGGGGTAGTCACAAGGCTGGCACAAGGCTGGCACTTCCCCAGTTTTACATCGCTCACTTTAACTAAATTTCCTAACTATCCTCATTGTTATGCATCACATTAGTGGTGTTCTTTTATGTTTCTGTGTTGATTAATTAATTAATTAATTAAGCTGCAGTCACAGTGGAATAGAGGCTCTAGTGCACCTTGAAAGTGTGCCCTATACAGTAGTTCCATCTTCAGGCTCATGTAGGTGGCTTGAGAAGTCCAGACCAATTTCAGTCACAGTTTATCTTAGATGCAGTGCTTAGGGACACGATTTAGCAGCAGCCTAATGGTTGGACTTGATCTTAGAGGTCTTTTCCAGCCTAGACCATTCTGTGATTCTATAATAAAATACATGGCTTTGTTCCTTGTAATCTGCTAAAGTGTCTGGAAATGTTTTGTTTCCATTAGTTTTCATGACACAAGCAAGTGAAAAAGTTCTGACTGTCCTTCCTGAGGTCTTCCCTTGTCCTGAATGTAATTTCTGCTTCCTTTTTCCTCACACATTTAATTGATCGTGGTGTCTGTCTGCCTCCTTGTGATTTCCTTTATAATTGCAAACCTGCTGTGTTTGTTGGGTTTCATCCTTTGATTGCTTCTTCTTGTTGGCTTTTTTTTCCCCTAGACCTTAGGCAATTGTTTCGAGATGGCTCTAGGCATACCATTCTTATTTATTTCTCAGAAACAAAGAAGAACAGTGCCCTTGAGAGACTCTTTCATTAGCAGATGAGTGTGCTTCCATACTTTGTCATAATATTTTTTTTTTGTGTGTGTGAAGTGGCAGCTGATGCTATCTTACCTCCTCCATGCTGACTAGGTTTTTAATGTACAATGAAAGAAACACACGAAACGTTTTAACTCCAGCTTCTCCGTTAATCTTGCATACGCTCGAAAGTAGCTGTTTGAAGCAATTAGAATTAAAAACAAAATTTAAAAAATCCAGGCAGAGTAAGGGAATTCTGCAGGTTGCTGCAGTTGGATGCATGTTTTAAGTAAGCCTGTGCTAGACTTACACCCCGTCTATGTCACCTATCATGTGCACATCATTTCCACAGGCAAAAAGCCGAAGAGTTCTGCAGGCGAAGGCAGGTTTTCCCTTGGCTTGTGGGAAATATTTTCTTTTATTTGGAAATTAGGAAAGACAGAATGAGTCTTGAGAAAACAGAAAACAGATGGCACTTTAGGGTTCAAAAAGAACACTTTGCTGTACTTCTGCAGCGCTGCGACAGGAGCGTGTTGCGTGCAGCCCACGCACACTTGCCCCATGAAATCCTAACGGTCACCGAATTCGGTGGCAAAACTTAAACGGATGAGCGCTGTGCACCAATGCACTCTGCAAATGATATCCTTAAAGGAATGTAAATCAGGAGAAGCTTGCTAGTCTGGGTAAAATTAATTTCCTTTGTGCTTAGAGAGGTTTCTGGTTTGAATTTCTGCACTGTTTATAAGCAGCGCTCGTGTTGATATTTCGTGTTAGATTTTGCCTCTCTGCCTCATTCTGCGCAGTATCTCACTGTTCCAAGATATGATGTCAGTGGTGTTCCTTGAGGGCTAAAAACTCACTTTAGAAAGTGAGACAGATCTGTCCCCTTAGCTATTTGGTTTAAAGAGAGTCTTGCCAAGGCTTAAAATGCTAACAGAAACAATAAGCATCTACAATTAAGAAAAATCAATTAACTATATATATATTTATTTACTCAAAGGTAAGAGTAAAGCTTTTTTCCTTCCTTTTAAGCAATCACTCATAGATTTATTTTGGCAGCCTCATGGTTATCTTTTCAAAAGTTTTTTTCTGAAAGGAAATCTTCCTGCTTCCCACTTCTTGATCTTAGTACATCTGGTTTTCTATGTCTCCATCCAGAGAGAGCATTTGCCAGTTTGTGCTTTCTCTTTCATTTAACTTCATACACTCCACCTGATTCCTTTGTATGGATTTAATCTGTTTGCCATGTCAGCTCTTCCACTGAGCATTGCATTAAATGTTTCTTATAGTTCAGTGCTGTAGCTAGAAGCAACTGGATTTCTGTTAACCAATAGGGAAGAGCTCCATTTTGTGGCTACCCCCCACCTAAATGGCTGGAGGGGAAGCAACAAGGCAGCATCACCCTCATTGCTCTCAGAGGCGACTAGGTGCAGGTCTCACCCAATGCGGTCGGCAGTGCACAATTCCTTTGCCTACAAATTCTGTTCTGAACATGACTTCCACATCTAATTGTCCTTGACAATATTCCTCCTTGTCCAAGAAATAAAAGCCTCCACTTGTCAGATACTCACTTCTCCCTTAATGAATAAACAAGTGTGTTTACTTCTGTCTGCATCTGAGTCATTTCTCGCACACAAAGTGCTCGCCTACGCAGGATGCTTGTTTCAAACAGCAACAGAGGTCTAGCATTAATTAGACACCAAATGTGTTCTACTCCCAAATTCTATAAAATCGTGTCAGACAGAGACTAGAAGTAAGGTTTGAAGGAAAGTTTAATCAAGAGTGAGAATCCCAAAAGTCCAAACTCTCCTGTTACTTAAAGCAGTACACATCCAAAGAGGTACCTTGATTTCAGTTAGTTAAGCAGGAATAAATTGAGTAATCATTTCAGTGAGTCTGCTATATTCTGAAAACAGAGAGACTTCAGTTTCATTAAGTGCTTTATTGGTGCTACAGACAGGACTTTCATTTGACCTTTCCCAGTGCTTCCATTTGTAAAAATGTTTTATGCAACTTTGTCATTTTCTTCACCTCTGGAGGTCAATAGGATGTTGACCCTAAAGTGTCAATGCCATACAGCATTTATGTGGCTGTGGTTTCACTCTCTAAGCCCATTTCTGGCTTCTTCAGGTATGTGAAAAGTGGCTAAATGCTGTTCTGCTACAATCTAGAGCTTTGTGAACAAGTCTGGCCTCCTGCACATGTGTTCAATCCAGAGCTGAGCCAGTGAGGGGATTTCTGTATGAATTATATGTCACTTAGGCAGTGTTAGGGCATTTTGACTCTCTTCAGCAGATGTGCAGGCAATATAGGTGATAGCAACAAGACAGGTTAATATATGAAGCCTTTTTGAGCTCTAGCAGCCTGATTTCAGTGAAATGACTAGACAAATATTTTTGTGCCTCTGTCTTGAGCAAGGTACAGATGTCTTCAGTTCCCAGTTGCACCATCAGCCCTGTGCTGAAAATGTGGCATCTTACAGTAGTGTTTCATAAGCACTATAAAGATAGAGTTTTGACTGGTAAGGTATTTAAACAACTTCACTAAGTATTGGAAAAATAAATTCAAAAGTTGTGAGGTGGAAATCTCAAATGAGATCCAAAGATCCTTTAGCAGGAATTTGCAAATGAAATAAAGGTTTGAAAAGGAGTCCCAAGAGGCAAAATTGTTCTCATTTCCTGTCAGCTTTACTTGCCCTCCTTTTACTTAAGTTTTTCATGGAAAGGAGCATTGCTGCAAGTGATGTGATAGCCAAAATTTGGAAAGGAGAAGAACAGATATTTACAGCTGCCATTTTCTGTTTCATACGTCTCATGTTTAAGTTACCTTGGAGGTATTTGCAAATGATTATTTCGATGTCTGTTGTATTTGCATACACAAAGCCTGCTGTTCCTTTAATCAGAAACAAACTGAGAAAAGGACTCAAACTATAGGAGGCTTCTGATGTATATTTAATGTAAGGCCTGGTCTACATATATGCTTTGAAGGTGAGACTCTATGACTGCTTCACCTGGTAAATCTATCAGGCTTCAGTGTATCAGCAGCCACTGAAAACCATTTCAGCTGGAGCTATACTAATATGTTTTTTTGTATCACTTGTTTAAGTCTTGAACTTCTTTTAGTGCCCCCAGCCTGCATGTCAGTAGACATGGAGAACATAAGTGTGGTGGTGTTGCTGAAGTGGTTGAGAACTTTATGAGGTTCTACTTGAAAACCGAGCTCCCTGTTCAGTGACAAATATCACTTGGCACAAAGCAATAAAAGTTACTTTGGCCAAAAATAGAGATTTAGGGATTCTGATGAATGCCTCCATTCTGGTTTATTTTCCACCTTGAATATTTACTGTAAAATCAGGAATGTTTGCATTTGATGTGTTTCAGGAATACTGACCCGAACCAGTGAAGCCTATAAAAGGTTTCTGAAGTACCATTGCATCCCATCCTTTGTTTATACAATATAGTGTAAGAGATCATTGCAGTAAACTGAGTGGATACCTGTTAATGTGTCTGATGCACCTCAAAGCCTATTAGTAAAGTAAAATTCTTTGTAATTCAAAAAGTGTCTTAATTATAAAATCCAACTGCAGCATGGTTAGTAATATTGTGTCAAGCAATTAGCCTGCACTTTTAATCATAGAATGGCTGTCAGGTTGGAAGGGACCTGACAGATCATCTCCTCCAACCTCCCTGCCATGGGCAGGGAGACCTCTTAACTAGACTTGGCTGCTCAAGGCCTTGTCCAACCTGGCCTTGAACACTCCCAAGGAGAAGGCAGCCACAACCTCTCTGAGCAGCCTATTCCAGAAACTCAGCACCCTCATACCGAAGAACTTCTTCCTAAGATACAGTGTAAAGCTACTCTCCCTCAGCTTCAAACCATTCCTCCTTTTCCTATTGCTAGACACCCTGATGTAAAGTCCCTCTGTAGCCTTCCTGTAGGATCCCTTCAGGTATTGGAAAGCAGCTCTACTAAGGTCCCCCAGAATCTTCTCTGACATCTTTTTTCCTCTCTTTTTTTCTTTTTCCTTTTTTTCCCCCCTCTAATATACTTTCTTTCCAAGCTGAGCTTTCTTATAATGCTTTTTTTTTTTTTCCCCCATCCAAGAGAGATTCATTTAGTGTGATTTTCTATGCATAAACCCTTAAAAATGAGAGGGAGCTGTGAATCCAGTGAGCTGTCTGTTTTCCATGTCATTATCATGGTGTCTGCAGAGAGGGGAAGTGTAGGCTTCTTTATTGGGTTTGTAGAATGACATTGCATTTAGAAACTCAGTGGGGGTCCCTAAATGAATCCATATGGAATGACTGAGTGATACAAGTTGCATCATTTTGAACTTTGAAAACTAATAGACATA
>VWYK01101625.1:0-12827 GCA_013399775.1 Semnornis frantzii
GTTACTGGGCACCACTGACAGGAAACTGGCCCCACCCTTCAAGTACTGATCAGATCCCCTCCCGGTCTTCTCTTTTCTAGGCTAACAAGCCCCTCAGCCTTTCTTCAAAAGAGAGATGTTCCAGTCCCCTGATCATCTTTGTAGCCCTTTGCTGTACCCTCTCCTGTCCTTAAAGTGGGATGCACAGAACTGGACCCAATCCTCCAGATGAGGCCTCTCCAGTGCAGAGTAGAAGGGGAGGACAATGTCTCTCGACATGCCTGCACTCCTTGATGCTCTGCGGTATGTCGCTGGCCTTCCTGGCCACAANCACAAGGGCTCACTGCAGACTCACAGTCATCCTGCTGGCCACCAGAACTCCCAGCTCTTGCTCCAGAGAGCTGCTTTCTAGCAGGTCAGCCCCTAAACTGCACTGGTACATGAGGTCATTCCTCCCCTGATGCAGGACCCTACCCTGGCCCTTGTTAGATTTCATCAGGTTACTCTGTCCAAGTTTCCAGCTTGTCCAGGTCACTCTGGATGGCAGCATAGCCTTCTGGTGTGTCAGCCTGGTGACAACCCTGGCCTTTGCAGCCCAGGCAGTGTAATGGAACCTCTGTCCCTGTCACTGCAAATATTGGACCTCCTCTTGTGGGGAAGGAAGTCTGGGACACCTCGCCCGGTTGCTGTGCAGCAGCAAGAAGCTGCGTGTCTCTCCCTGGTGCTGCTGAGCAGCCATCTTCTTCTGCACCCCCCAGCCACAGGGGCTGCTCTTGCACTCACCTTGACCTCTGGCATGCAAACAGCTCCCGATGAACCCCACGTCTGTTCTCACGTTGGCAGAAGGACTTCTCTGACAGCAGAGGTGAATCCCTTTGGTGCAAAGCAGAATGATTCAGCTGCGAGCTAGGTAACAGCCACCAGTGCTGGGAGGGACTGGCAGAGGCAGTTCAAGGGCACAGCATCCCAATTAACCTGAACACTGAGAGCGGCTCCGCTCTGCCTCCTACACCAGGCTTCCCACAGAGCCTGATGAATTGGTGATGGAAATGAGGAACAGATCCCACCTCTGTCACAGATCACTCTCGTGAAAGGGTAAAGGTTGAGGAGAGGAAAAAGCAGGTGCCCAAAGCTGGAGGGAGGACAGCGTGCCCACTGCCCACCTGCAAGCCCAGCACTTTCAAACCACTGCCAAGTTGGTGGGACACCAAAGGACAACATAAAAAAATGAAAAACAACCAAACAGACTTAAACCCAAACAAAGCCAGCTGGTAAATTCCCCTGCAGCAGATGCCAGGTGTGGTAGTTTAAGGCTTATTGGAGTATTCTAACAGGAGAAATTGGTAATTTCCTGAAAGCTCAGTGCAGAATCTGAATGAGCAGGACATTGGTTGTGAAAGAACAATAATGGTAAAGTTTGTGTCATTCACTGGTTTGCTGAGAGGTATAAAAAGCCAAAGTATAAACAATTCCTTCTTGGCTATTGGGCACTGGCTCTACTTCTCTCTCCAATCTCCTCCACTGACCTTGGCTGCCCAGGTCACAGCTGAGCCTTGCTGGTTGTTTTATCTGGAGACAGAGGGAGGCCTTGGCCCCTTCGGGGCTTTCTTTGTTCAGGGCAGGAAAGATTTGGTTTCTGTATTAGTNCCCAGCGCGTCCGGCGGTTGTCTAGTGTGTTTTGTGGGGGGGGGGGGGGGGGGGGAGGGGAAGTTCCCAACCCACCACACCAGGTTTGTCACCAAGACAAGAAGGCACTCATACACATCCTACAACTTCCTAAGCATTTGAGGAAATGAGAAGGAATAGTTTGCAGCCATGGAAGAAGACAGCAGGAACAGAAGCACTGCAAGGAGAGAAACTCTAAAAAGAAGACGAAGATGAGTCAGAAGGGAAAGGGAAAGATAGAGAGGAGCAGCAGCAGCTCTGAGCACAGACAGGGCTGCTCTTGTGGCAGGACGAGCTAAGGCAGTGATCATGAGGGCAATGGATGACTGAACCTTACCATCTCTGATGGAGGTCAAAGGTTCCAGGAGGTGCTGCTGGCTCACTTCTCTCCAACTCAAGGAGAAGCCCAAGCACTTTGCAGGCTGAGCCTAGGATCCCTGCACCAGATGACAGCAGGAGAAGCTGACCTGCAGGCAGCTCTACACCTGCCTCAAGGCAGCCTGACATCTGGACAGGAGCTGCAAAATGCGTAAAATAGAAAGTGCAGCAAAGGCGATTTGAAAACAAATAGCTGCAGAACCCAGCACCCCCCAGCCTGTCACCCAGACCCCTAGGGTCCAAGCATCCCTCCATCCACAGCTGAGGAAACTTCAGCTCTCCCTGCAGTTGGCCTCAGCAGAGCATTGTCACATGGCAGTAGTGCTGCAGACACTAAGTGACATTCCACATGGAAAGTGCTACTGCTCCAAATCACCATCTCCCTTTTGACTATTATCAATAGATAGCTCTTTTATTATTGTTTTTATTAAAAGCAGGATGCTGTGGAGTTCAGGGAAGGCACTAAAGCACTCAGACACCCTTTGCTTCGAAAGGCACAGTGTTTGCTTGTGGGAATTACATATTTCAGCTCAGGATTGACTAAAGGATGGGTACTTCTAGGGGTAGATGGTAGACAAGACAAATGGAGGTGTGAATGGAATGCAGGCATGGGTCTGATTTAATTAAGCAATGTAATTAGTATGCATGAGGAGTAAAGAGTGTGATCTGAAGACTATCTGCAGATTGCCATAGGAATAGAACTGGAAGTGTATATAAGAAAAACAAGTTGTGCAAATAAATGTCTTCATGGGGTGAAGCTTTCTGAAGTCGATGCCAGTCCATGCCCCTTCCAAAAGCTACACTTGCTAACCAAGGTGCCTTGGGAAAGCCTCTGCTCTGCCACGCACCTGTAGCTGCAGCTGTGGAGCCAGCCCAGCTGTGCTGAGTTCCCCAAGCCAGGCTGGTTCCACCACCACACAATTACAGCACTGCAGGGCTGGTGCTCACATGCTGAAAGCTCCCAGAACTGCACACAAATCTCATCCCACGACCTGCAGCCATCAGACACAGGAGCTTGTGGTTTTTCCCTTTATAAGAGCCTCAGGCTGTGTTTATTTTTCAGCCAACCCCAGTGTTTTCCAGGAGAGGGAATATATGCAGGGCCTGCCTGGGTTTTTGCAAGCAGAGCCAGCTCTGCCCTTTGCCTAACTCCTCTCCTGGAGGTGCAGCACCATGTCACTTATCCTGCTTGTCTCCAAAGCTAGAAACAGGGCTGCCCTTCATGTTCACTGCCAGCCATCTAAATTAGGCGCTGGTACAGGCGGTGAGGTTGTATTCCAGAGAAGACAGGCTGCTGAAACTTGGAGTGGTACAACCATGCTCTTTCATGGCCACAGCCAGGGGGCGATTCTCTGCACTCACCAGAAAAAGGTGAGCACTGCTGTTGCAGAAGGTGTGCGGATGCCCTGAAGCTGCCTGTGCCTACCACCAGCACTGGGTGGGGTTTCAGTGGGTGGTGGTACGTGCAAGGCAGAATAAATGCTGCCAGGAGTGCTAAATCCTGAGCTTGGGCCAGGAAGTTGCCCTTGACAGTGCACTAAACCCCTTCACCTGGAACAAACCCCAGAGCTTTAATTGCTGGACTTTGGATCTCCAGTTGCAGCACAGTAGGGATGCTCAGCTGGGTCAGGGAGGGTGAGGAGGGCAGCTTTTCCCTTCCACATTACATGGGCAAGCCTAGTAGGGATCACTAATGATCAACCACTCTGGCTTTGCTGCTCTCACAAGCATGGTTTCATGGTCCACTGGTTTGCCCTGTGCCACCTCACTGAAAGACCAGGTCACTAAGCTGCCATCAAGTCACCCTCTGGTCCTTCCCCCTTAAGCTTCAATGCCCAGGATTTATGGTCCACCTCAGGGAGGAATTTGCTGCTGTGCTGGACCTGGCTCAGTGGAGAAGTGTTGGAGTCAACATGCCCGGAGTCAAGACACAATACCAATATGATTTTTGGTCTTGCTCATTTATTGAATATGAACATGCATTTCTATACCCTCCCAACAGACTGTTCAGGCCAGCCCATCACAAAGCAATTGGTCCAAATCATTAAGGGACAAGCTGTTGCTCCAAGCAGCTGGCCCAAATCCCCCAGATGCAAACTATGGTGGAATCCTCTAATTGGTGTAAGTCATTAAGGCAAGCTGTGAGAAACCAAGCAGATAGCTCATCACTATCTGTTCAGAATGCTCCTTGTTTTGCTTTGATCTTCCCTTGTTTCTCATACCTCTGGGGGCCGCTTGCAGGTGGTCTTCTTAGCCCTTCAGATAAGCTTTCCATGTAGGCTGGGAAACTTCAGCTTACAATTTAGCAGTTTAGCACAGCTTGGATTGCCCACATCCAGTTAATACAGAATGTTTCCCTACAGACAAGAACTGGATTTAACCTTGCACAAGGTCCTATTTTCTCAAAGTGAGAAGGTGAAGAGGTTTTCACAGGGCAATCTCTGCTCCCATGTGAAGGGCAGGCTTTTCAATACTGCCCTGCATCTGGCCAGCATACAGCAGTCCTGAAATCACCCCACAAGTCTCCTTCTCTTTTTTTTTTTTTTTAACACAAATACTATATTCTTGGATTCACTGCCTGAATCTTCCCTGTCCTTGCTTTGTCAGCCACGAGTGCATCACTACCTCATATTGAGAAGCCAACAATGAAATGTCACTTAACACATGCCTTCAGCAGGAGCTCAGGAGGGTCTCAAGAAACTCACCAACACTTCCACAAATCAGGCAGAGAGATAATAAAGCCAGCACCGTTTTGCACTATCTGCTGCCTTGGAGCACTTTTCTGTCTTCAGCCAGCTCTGTAGGTCACACACTGCCTGCTCCATGACTTACCCCCAGGAACAGGAGGAGATGGAGAGTAGCATGAGCTCCAAAAGTCAGGTCTGAGTTGCAGTGACACAGCAAACCCCAGGGTGGTAAGAGGCCAAAACCCAAACAAGCAGGCTGAAGAGAACTCGAGCAGACTGACCTGTGATGGGGAGGATTCAGCATGTCCTTGAAGCAGCTGTGCCAGAGCAACACCTTCACACTACAGCCATCAGCATCTGGCCACGCCCTCCTCTGAAAACAGTCTCCTGGACTGCCTAAGTCTGTTTTTGAGAACCTGAATCAATCTCCTAACGTCCCCAGGTCATAGAAGTAGAACCAGAATTTCTCAGAGAAAGGATATCAGGAATTCAGAAAGCTCAGCTGCTGCCTGAGGAAAACCACAGCAGTTTCACCCAGACTCCAGCGTGTACCTGCAGAGGGAAAAGAACCTTTCTACGTCTTCTGCCCTGGGAGGACAAAGCTTGCTCATAATTAAACCTGTGTTTGATGCATTATCAGTAGGCAGTTCACAGAAGAAATTGGTATCAAATATTTAAGACATTTTTGCAGGCTGCAAAATGCACTCCAGGCACCACCATTTGCCATGGCTTGTTTGCAGGACCTCAGCAGACTAACCTGCCTGGCATGCAGCTGGTAACAGGAGACAGCCCAGCTGGCCTCTTGGGAAGCTGCCAGCTACCAACCTTTGCCTTCATGGCTGGTGATTAGCAAACCTTGGTCTTTGCCAGCTCACCTGCCCAGGGCAGTGGGGCCAAGGGCTGCTCAGCTACGTGCAAGGCAGTGCCCAGAGTGGCTATAGAAAGTACAATAAGCTCCAGACCCCACCCGATGACTGAAAGGAAGCCTCTGATTTCACAAGGTCATAGCATGGCTTGGGTTGGAAGCAACCTTTAAAGGTCATGTGGTCAAACGTCCCTGCTGTGAGCAAGGACATCTGCTCACAGCTGATTCCTGAACTGGAATGCTTCCAGGGATGGGACATCTCCCACCTCTCTGGCAACCTGGGCCAGTGTTTCACCACCCTCACTGTAGAATGCTTCTTCCTTAAGTCTACACTCCTTTAGTTTAAAACCATCCCCCCTTGTCCTGTCACAACAGGCCCTGCTACAAGCATGGTCCCCAGGAAAAGATTTGGTGTGCCCAGCAGTACCAAAAGCTTCCCGGTCCAGACTTCAGGGTCACTCTCTCCTGCTGAGACTGGACAGAACTGGGCAAAGCTTTGGTTGGTGGGGAGACTGAGGGTGCCTGGCAGGGCAGAGGGCAAAGCATCCCCAGAGCCCCACCAGCTGGGTTATAAAACCCAGGCGGGGGGGCACACTGGGACTGGGGCTCTTGCTCAACCAGCAGGGCAGAGCTGGATGCCGGCCAGGCAGTGGGAGCTGCCCGCGGCCCTGCCTCCAGCACAGTCCAACCACCGTGCTGCGGCCGGGCACACCCCCGCAGGGAAAGTCTGCCCCAAGCCTGGCTGCTGGCTCCACTGCTCCAGCCTCTCCGTTTACAGGCCTGCTGGCCAGCAACCGGCGAGTAGCAGGCTCGGTGAGCGAGGCGCCGAGTGCCATGGGTGCAGGGCAGCAGAGCTGCAGTGCCCTCCCGAGAGGAACAGTAACAGCAGGAGCACCGTGCTCAGGCAAGGGCCCTCTGCAGCTCCGCATCCCAGAGTACAGCTCCCTGTTGGTACCCACAACTGTGCTCACCGATACCCCATTGGTACCTGTCACTGTGCTTATCAATACCCCATCAGTACTCAGCACTGTGCTCATCGATACCCCATTGGTACCTGTCACTGTGCTTATCAATACCCCATCAGTACCCACCACTGTGCTCACTGATACCCCATCAGTACCCATCACTGTGCTTATCAATATCCCATCAGCTGGATGTGCTGGAAGCTGGGCAACAGAATGCAAGCCACAGCTCTCTTTCACTTGGAGGGTTGAAAGAGTCACTGGAATCGACTGCCCCAGAGGTGGAAACACAGCTCCACATCTGGCCTGGTCATGGACTGACCCAGACGGTCCCAGACCGAGGTGGAGCTCCAGAGCCTCTGCAGGGAGCAGTCTTGTGAGTACCACAAAGCAATCTCACCTGGAGTGAGAATGGACAGTGAAGGATGTACGATGCATGTTGTGTGATTTTAATTGCTGCTGGGCATGATGTAGATAGCATAAAATAAGGGGTGGAGAATGTGATGGGTTGAGTTCATCACCACACTGCCATCATGCCAGCTTCAAAATCAAAGTGCTGGAGCAAAGTATTATGGGGCTGGAAGTCCAGGTTGCAAACTTGGAAGGATGATAACCCAGGACAACCTTAGCAAAGCTAAGGTGAGGTTCTACAACAGCATCATTCCAAAGTGTACAAAGTAAAGTTCTCTGATATGGCACTCTCACTCTTTCTCTCTCCCACCAGCTCAGGCTCATCATGCCAGCAAGCTGGAATTTCAGCTCTTCCTGACTGGAGGCTGTTTTCTTGGTGCAGGAATCAAATACATCATTTTACAACCTGCTGAAAGGGGAATGAAGAGTGTATCTCAGAGATATCTCCTTGAGACAGCAAACANGTCCCCAAAAACTGTGCTTCCTCCAAAACAATGGAAGACACTAAAACCATCTAAGGTCACACGCCTACCAAGAGATGTCTATTTGCACCTTGAGGAGGAAGAAGGGTAGAAAATAATGCACTGGCCTGAAAGACCTGAAGCAGTGGCTGGAAAAGAGGCTGAATCCTCTGTCCCTTGTAACAAGAGGCAAAGAGCAACATTTGCCGACCATCTCTGAATGGGCATCGGGGAGAGCCCCACCACCGGCTACAATGAATGGTGTAAGACAGCCCCAGCCCTCCTCCTCTGACCTCTAAATGCCTGTGTGCCAGGAAGCATATCACTACCAGGAGCTCCACAGGGTCAACACTCCCACTGGTGTGGGCTCTGGAAAAGCACCAATCAATGAACACTGTGCAAATCCCACGCACTCACTACCTATTTGCCTCCTGCTCTCGGTAGGTGAACCACTCCTGCACCACCAGGAGCTCCAGTACCTGCTAGGGGGACAGGGCAGCTCCGCCAGGCCCCGCAGAGACTGACTTCTTTACAGTCCCCCAAAAGTCACCTCAGTGTCTGAGAGCTGCTCAGGAGCTACCAAGTGGCTAATGATTGGACTCAATGGTCTTGAAAGCCTTTTGCAGTCTAGGCAGTTGTGTGATCCTGTGCGAACAGTGCTGGCCTGAAGGGTCAGTGCGCCCATGTCTGTCTCCTGAAAGACAGAAAGCTCTTCCTCCATATGCTAGCTGGAAGTGATCCTTCCCTTGCTCAGAGGCAGGTGAGCATGGCTGCACTGCCTGCCTGAACTATTCACACACCTGTTTCCTTCAGTGTCACTGGCATTAGGAGAGGAAATTCAAATGGCTTTGTCCCAAGAAGCTAGGTGGCAGGTCTCTGGAGCATTCCAAAACCTGTTAGGTGTCAGAAAGCAGAGAGGTACTGAGCAAGTCCAGCCAAAGGCTGGCTGCCACACTGGAGATGTTGATTCAACAGGCAGAGACCTCTCGAGCAGACGCTTCTAAAGCCAAAGTGTTCCATCCCATTACCCCTGCTGCCCAGCTCCAGAGCTGAGATGAAGTGGCATGTGTGGTTATTTCATAGGATGCCAGAAGTGTCACCATTGTCCCCTCTCTTCTCCTTAGCTGCCTGGGAGACCTCACCATCTGCTGCCCAAGCTTATTGCTCATTTCCCAGTGAGGCAGGGATTGGATTAAATCAGCAAAGCTCCACTTTCTTAGTCACCGAAACCATGAGGAATCAGAGATAGGTGCTTTGGAAAGCTCTCTGTAGCAACACTGCCTGTGAGACCCATCTCCTGCCCTGCTACTCCAGGTGAACTTGTTTCAGGTGAGCCTCCCTCAAATCTACCAGAACCCCATTCTCCCACTGGGGCCTGGCTTCCAGTTTCTTCCCAGTTGCCTAAACCAAGGTGAGGTACAGGAGGGAGGGCAGGCAAGCAGTTCTGCTTGGGGAGGGAGGATGCCCCACAGCAGGGAGGTGAAAGGCTCCTGGGGATGTAGCAGGGCAAAGGGCCATCCTGGGGGTGGAATTCATCCCACAGGAAAGAAGGCCCCCCCCAGGCAATGGCTTTGCTGACAGGATCAATAAGGTTGTGCTGGGATGGATGTGCTCCACAAAGCCAGAGGCACAGAGGCACACTGCTAGCTTCTCCTGCTACTGCGAGTGACATTTCTGTGATTCTGTCCACCCCCTCTACCCCAGATCATAGTTTCCTTTCAGATCACACTTTCCCACCTCCTGTTAGAGTAGGGGTGCCAAACGGTTACTTTCTTGACATAAGAACAACCAGATGGAAGAAGATGCCTGACCAAGGAAGTGGAACATTATCCTCAGCTCATTATGCATCCCAAGGAAGTGGAGTTTGTGACAGTCACTGGGGTTTACTACATGCTGGAAAAAATATTTGTCATACACGTGGCATAGTTGTGCTATGTGGCATAGTCTGTCATATGTGTTCTGCTGGGCCTAGGACTTCCACAGTACTGGAAAAGGAGTAACAGCCTCTCCACTAAACGGGATGCTCAAAACAACAGCATCTCCAGGGTAAGAACAGGCTAAAAAGATAAGGAAAATGCATTTCTTGCAGCCTGTGCAGACTCTGGCCTGGATCCCTTCTCTCTCCTTGCTCACTGTTCCCAGGTAGTGGAAATATTACCCAAATGTGTATGGAATAGCTGAGATTGGTTCCTGAAGAAACTTCTCTCCTTACCTAAAATTAATTGCACAATTTGTGTATTTTCAGAAGGATTTAATTTTCCCTGGATGTCTATTAGGACTTTTGAATCACCCCAAGATATGCCAAGCAAACACTGATTCACATTCTGGAGTTCAATCACCGTTTCTCCTAAATCCCACGGACAAAGCAGGAAGTGTGGGAAGCACCTTCGTGCGTCGCCAATAACTATTGTTGCTAACTCTGTTATTGTCACACTGGCTTGGTCACCAACTGCTTAGGAAAAGCAACACCCAGAAGAGCAGAGAAAAGCACATTCAGTATAGCAGGGAGCAGGAAACCTCTTCTTTCTCGTCCTCGCAGATCACACGAGGGGGTGGCTTGGCCTAAATCCAGCTACTTGAGTCATCAAAGTAATAAGCTGAATAAGGAACACACCACCCCTCCCAGCCGCCGGCTGCTCAACAGCTGCCGAGTTCTCCGGGCTGGGAGCAGCCCGGTGAAACCTGCTGGAGCGGCAGTTGGGGAGCAGCAGCAGGGACAACGAGCAGCCAGATCCCACAGCAAAGGCTTTCCTCATGGGTGGGAGGCACACCATGAAAAGCCACCAGGCTAAGATGTGCCAGAATGTCAGCAGCTGGCTTACAGGAACCGAGAACACATGGCCCAGACAGGGGCCCAGCTGCCTTGTCTCCTGAGCAGGACCAGCAAGTTAGCCAACAGCTTCACTGTCACCAGGTCTGTCAGCAGTGCTGTGGCAGATAATGCAGCAGAACCTGGGTTACCTGGCCCTCAAGTGTTAGACACTGTTTGTGCCAAATCCTGCCAGAAGTGGCAGCTAGCTCCTGGGTTACTTAGATCACCAACTACACTTTCCTTCCAGTTGCCTCTGGTATTCCAGAAGGGGCTGAAAAAAGCTGGTTACAGATTGTCATGCATGACAGGTATGGAAATAAACTCCTGGTCACAAGTCTGCCCTTTTGATAAGGGTGCCCAGACTTGAGGCCGGAGAGGCTCAAGAGAGATCAAAAGAGAGAGTTAGCACCAAGTCTGGTCAGCGAGAAAGCAGAGCTCAGTTTTGCATGGCAGTTGAGCCTCTGCCTCCACTCTGCAGATTTGAAGCACTGCTGATGTGATTCAGAGCCAAGACATTTGCAAGGAGCAGTCAATGTCTGAAAGCAGGGCTCCAGCCATTCCCCTCTGCTCTCCCCTGTGCTCCTGGTGCTGGCAGGTCCCTGTTGAAGACAGCACAATTGAACCATTTTACAGGGTTAACCAGTTAATTTTACAGGTTAGCGGGGTATTAATCACCTACCTTAAAATGTTTTTATCTTTCTTGTTCTTTAGTTAAAAACATTTCATCACCAGAGTACCAAATATTTTGCTTAGGGAGGGGTAGATGAGACCGTCCATGGCCAGGTGCATGTTTAAGCACCTAGCTCCAGGATCCACATTTGAACCCCTCTACTCTGCTCTGGCAAGACCCCACCTTGAGTACTGCATCCAATTCTGGAGCCCCTATTACAAGAAAGATGTGGACATGCTGGAACGTTTCTGGAGAGGGGCCAGGAGGGCAAGCAGAGGGCTGGAGTTCCTCTGCTACCAGGACAGCCTGAGAGAGCTGGGGCTTTTCAGTCTGGAGAAGACTCCAAGGAAACCTTCTCGTGGCCTTCCAGCACCTGAAGTGGGCTACAAGAAAGCTGGGGAGGAACTTTTGAGGGTGTCAGGTAATGATAGGACTGAGGGAATGGCGCAAAACTAGAAATGGGTAGATTCAGACTGGATATTAGGAAGAAGTTCTTCACCGTGAGGGTGGTTAGAGTCTGGAACAGGTTGCCCAGAGAGGTGGTGGAAGCTTCATCCCTGGAGGTCTTTCAGGCCATGCTGGATGTGGCTCTGAGCAATCTGATCTAATGTGAGGTGTCCCTGCCCATGACAGGGGGGTTGGAACTGGATGATTCCTGAGGTCCCTTCCAGCCCTGACAATTCTAAGATTCTATGACAGCGCAGCCAAGATGTAATCCCCTTCCCATACTGGGAACACAGGGTTGGCTGTTACACTTAGGAAAGGGTCCTTTAAGGACCTACATAGTTCTAGAAAGTCAGACCTCTCATCACATCAGAGCACCAACCCACTAGAAAAAAGGAGTGCCACTCTTCCGATGACACCCAGCATTCATTTCCAGTCCCTGAGGGCAAATTTAGTCCCCAGAGACATGAAAACTCCCTTTTCCACGTGCCCCGACTTGTGCCCAGCAACAAAAGCTGCCACAGCCTCCTGGGAGCTCTGAAGGGCTGTGAAATCTCCTTCGCTGACAGCTCAGAGGTTGCACATCACCCCGTGAGGCCCCCACAAGCATTTCACCTTGACGGCGCAGACACAGAGCAAAGCTGAGATCTCCTCTGAAACCTCTGCTGAGCGGTGGAGCTTAGGCAGTGCTTCTCCTGAGCCGAGCAGGTTCCTCTCTTGCCTCCTCTTCCAGGGGCTGGGTGTAACCAGCCCGAGCCAGGCAGGCAGCAAAAAGCCACCCCGGCAGTGGCGTGGAAACCCCAGCTTCACGACGTGGCTGTCGTGCCTTACCGACCCTGGCAGGGGAAAGGCTGGGCTGGGCAGGGCAGGGCAGGTGTGAGCAGAGCCGAGCCGAACGGATCGAATATGGCCACTTCGGGGTGAAGCGACGCTTGCACACGGAGCGCACACGGCCAGCCCGCCTTGCTCAGCCGCCGCCCGTGTTTCAGCCGAGGCTGCCTGACGGCCCCGGGCCGCTCCCACCCACGCGAGGCCGGAAGGCACGGGGAGCGGGCACCCACCTCGGGACCGCCCCAACCCCCACCTTCGGGGACGAGACTCCCGTTACACGGTGTCGCTCCATCATCATTCCCCCCACAGCGGGAGCCTCGAAGGTTCCCACGCGTGGGACAGCCACGGAGACGCACGCCTCGCTCTGCCTGCCCGCTGCCCGGTGGCTGCTGCAGCCCCACGCTCTCGCCTTAGGTGACAGTGGGCTGCTGCCCGGGCCCCCCACGGGGAACGGCCGCAGAGGACAAGCGGCCTGGCAAGGAAAGGCAGCGAGGTGCCGGGACACAGCCCCCGCCTGACGTCCGCGGGAACACGGTGCTCCCTTTGCTGGCGTCATCCGCGGAGAGCCTCCGCCAGGCGAGACCACCCCGCTGGGGAGGGCCTGACTGCGCGGCCGCCCCAGCGCCGCACTTCCCCTCGGCCCTGGGCAGCGGAAATCGCGG
>VWYK01101631.1:0-20768 GCA_013399775.1 Semnornis frantzii
CATTTGAATTTCCCTGCCATGAACTTAACTTTTTCCCCTAATCATGTCTACCTCCCATTTGAATTTCTCTGTCATGAAGTTAACTTTTTCCCCTAACCATATCTACCTTTTTTATTTCTTTTAGAATTTTAGATCTGGTTTTACAAATTAAACCACTTAGCTGTACTTAGGGACAAATATACAGGCTAGAGTGGAAATCTGCTGTGTTTTCTTTAGGTGTAAGTGAATGGGCAGGAAGAAATCCCAGAAATCCCAGCCATGCAATGTGTTAACAGCCCCAGTCCTACTGTCACTTTTTCACTTAGTGCCACTGAAGTCTCAGACCTGCTCTCAGGTGAAGTGCAGCACATATGTTAGGTTTGCAGACTCTTCCCAGCCCTTTCTGTCCAATGCTGAACCACAGCAGCTCTGTCACAATGCATCCTAAAAGAACCAAGGTTGTATCTGGCAAGGGTTTAAATGGTGTTTAGGTTGTTGATTTCATTAAACCAAAAGCTGCTGCCTAACCCTGAAGCTATGGAGTGTAAACACTTCCTTACTACATCAAAATGTGTGAGTGCTGAGGATGTTTGTGGCCCTCCTCAGCTGCCCATGTACATCTAGGCTTGGCAGAGGTGCTTGGACTGAACAACCTTCTGCCAGCTCCTGTCAGGTCTCAGTCACTGAGACCATCTCTAAGGTGATTTGGGCTGTGCTTGCAATCCAATGTGCACATGTTCAGGGTGCTCCAAATATTTGCATGCTTGATATCGCTAAGGGGGCAGGGGTTAAAGTCTTGTCTTCCAAATTTCAGCATCCTGACTACTACCTGCAGCTGCAAGAGTTTCAGTAGATTTCAGGACAGAGAACTGCTAGGGTGGGTCTAGAGAAGGGTTATGAAGATGATCAGAGGACTGGAACACTTCTCCTATGAAGACAGGCTGAGAGAGTTGGGGTTGTTCAGCCTGGAGAAGAGAAAGCTCCAGAGAGACCTTAGAGCAACCTTCCAGTATTTAAAGGAGGCTTTCAGGAGAGCTGGAGAAGGACTTTGTACAGAGGCATGGAGTGACAGGATGGAGGGTGATTGCTTCAAACTGTAAGAAGATTGGTTTAGATGAGATATGAGGAAGAAATTGATGCCCATGAGGGTCATGGAACAGGTTGCCCAGAGAAATTGTGAAGCCTCCAAGCCTGTCAGTGTTCAACGTCATGCTGGATGGGGTCTTGGACAAGCTGGTCTAGTAGAAGGAGTCCCTGCCCATAGCAGGAGGACTGAGACTAGGTGATGTTTAAGGTCCCTTCCAACACAAATCATTCTGTAATTCTATGATTTGCTCAACTAACCAATGAAAAAGGAGTGAACAGAAAATTGTCAGATCCCATAGTGTTCAATTAGAAATCAAACAGCACAGGTATTTTGCTTCCTTGGAAACAGCCAGCTCTAAACAACAAAAGTCTGGTCCAGATTTTGGAGGTGCTTCACTGCAGGTCTAACTAGGGCTTGTGTGTAGGTTCAGGCAGTTGCTTTACACAGGAGTTTCCCAGCTAGCAGCATGCTCAGTGGCACGGGATTGACCTCACCAGATCCCGGGACAGAAATCAACAAATGCTTCATATGAAATGATTTCTCTTATTCCTTATTTACTTACTTAAAACAAAAACAAAACAAAAAAAAAAAAGGGGCTGACTTCATTGACAGGTGTTCATGTTAGACATGGATGTTGGGGTTTTAAAAGTCTTCTCACAAGTAACATCATGCATGGATTTGTATCACTAATTTGTTTTGTGTTGCTGTTTGCAGTCACCTCAGTTGCTCTCTCCAGCACCTACTGAGGTAATCCCCAGTGCTCTTTGTTCTCCTCTTCCGAGCCGTTTTGTGATGCATAAAGCTGTTCCCATCGAAGTGTGGGGGTTGCCTCCTGCTCCTGCAGTGCATGGGGTTTATCCTTTATGGTTTTCACAGTCCTCTTGTGCTCGGTGTGTGCTTTGCTTCTGGATTGTCATCTGTATGCCTCTGTCTCCACTGTCACACATGTTTCTGCTTTCCAAAATAAATGATGTATGGTGGTCAACTCCTCAAGCTCTCCTAAATAAATTACATTGGGAAATAGGATTTATGTTGACATTTACAGCTGCCTTGGATTGATGCTTGGCACAACTTTCTCCTCTTTTTTTTATTCCTCTCTCTCTCTGTTTATTCCACAAATAGTTAAGCTACTGGCACTATTTTTGCACATGCACAGGTCAATCATTTGCACATACCTGAGCTTCCAGGTCTCTGTGTTTTGATGTGCATCAATGACCAAGCCAGTCATTGTTTCAAGAGCCATCATCTTGGAAGCAATGACAGCATTTAACAAAGTTTCCCAGGTATTTACTCAATTACACATCCAGGCCTGGCTGATTTTTTTTCCATTACCTCAGCTTTTATCTATTTCAAAATCTTGGTAATACTGGAGAATTGTGAATTTCCATGAAAGGACTGTAAATCATAAACTATCACTATCACCACTGGTGAAACAGAGAAGTTAACTAGTAGAGATGTAATTTAATTGATAGAAATTTAACACTGAAAATAAAAATGTGCTTTATTTAATATTGGCTTCCATGAACTTGATTCACTGCTCCTTAGAGAGACACAAAGGGCACAAAAGGTAAGGTCTGAAGTAATCAATATGAAATCTTGGTGTTTTGGAAGCTTAAAAGAGTTTCCTTTAGCTAGCAGGTATCAAACTGTCAATACTAGTAGGTTCCAGAAGTGGCACTGGTGTGGAGGTTGGTGCTGCTATGGCTTGTGTTAGGTGACTACTCCCAGAGTAACCAAATGGGAAGCTGCCTTCATCTGAGGGTGAATGGATGTCTAAAATTAAGTTGTCCTGGTAGGAATCTGGGAGATGATGATGGGGCTAAGTAGAGTCTCCCATGTCTTTAAATGATGGATGATGCAGTGGGAGTCTTGCAGATGCCTCCATATGCCCTAGTGCAAGTGGCAAACACCTGCTATGGTATCTTCACTCCTGCTGGAATAGGAGAGGGGAAGCAGTTTTTGGGGAACTGATATGTTCTGATCTGAAGTTAACTGCAGCCAACCCTCCCTTGTCTTAAATGTGACTTTGCTTCCATAGCTAGCTCACAAAAAGTGGTTGCCACCTTTGATTGCCAAAGTAATGCTTTTGCTGCTAAGAAGGCACTGCATGCAAACTGCAGCTGTGCTTTAGGGCTTTGGCATGGGTGCTTCAGCACCAGACTTGGTAGAGTTAGATAATGGTTGGATGTGGTGATCATAAAGGTCTTTCCCAACTGAAATGATTCTATGGTTCTACATGGGTTTCAGTGCTTGAAGCCAAGGGTTTAGTGGCAAATGGGTTGTGTGACTTGTTTAATGCTAAAGCCATGTCTGAGTGTTGCTGTTGCTTGCTTAGCTAGCAGTGAGCACGGTGGGATGTGGCACAGTGGGCAGTTCAGACACACTTGCCATGCTGTCTTGAAGCCAGCAAATGCTGATTTCTGTGTTACCTGTAACTATGAGGCATCCACTCACATGGGCACAGAGTGACCACAAGAGCATTGTGCTGACCTGCTGTCATCTCCCACCCACCTCTGCACCTTCAGGGAATTGTACACTCCTGAACAACACTTCTGTAGGGTTCTGTTCTTCTCACATTATGTTGTTGTTTCCATTTCCTGTGTGTGCTGAGCTTGGTGGGAACAGGAATGCTCTCTGACCCTCAGCAGGGCACTTTTGGGCATGCTGGGAACAGGAGTGCTGTCTGACCCTTGGCAGAGCTCCTTTGGGCACACTGCAATGGAGGTGCCACCTCATCTCATTGAGATTGCATGGAGTGTCAGGACAGCATCTCCTGCCAGCTGCACAGCACAGCAACATGCAAAATGACACATTCTGCCTGCTTTGGAGGTGGTTTCCCTTCCCTGGTGACATGCATTTCCTCTCTTCCTCTCAGGGTGACCAAGATGACAGGTCTTTCAAGCAGTACAGGACATCAAGTCCCAGCTCTGCTGGCTCGCTGGGCTACGGTCGCTACACTCCAACCTCCCATTCTCCTCAGCATTACAGCAGACCAGGTAATTGAAAAGCAGCCTCAATTTGTTCTCCAGGCTTTTCCACTGCTTCATCTTATGCAGTAAGCAGTGTAGACTCTGCTAGACAGGGGTTTAAGGGTGGGGTAGCAGCTCAATGCAGTTATTTCATTACTGTGAACAAAGAGTCCCATGGGGAGAAAAGAAAAAATGTGTTTCAGGAATGAGCACCTAAGTAAATGAAAACAGGCACTTGGAAAGGTGGAATTTTTTTTGTGTCTGTAAGCAGAAGACAACAGTTTAAATCACTTAATCCTAGTCCCATCCTGCCTGAAGCTACACATTCAATCCACAGCTCCTTCGAAGTGCAGCATGGCAGCAGTCACACAGTCAAGAGGGGGATGGAGGGACTCGGCATCCCTCCTTGTTATGGGTTATGGT
Organism: Semnornis frantzii; assembly: GCA_013399775.1. Classification (NCBI taxonomy): domain Eukaryota; kingdom Metazoa; phylum Chordata; class Aves; order Piciformes; family Ramphastidae; genus Semnornis; species Semnornis frantzii. Next base: position 4,459 of record VWYK01101631.1, read on the forward strand.
CCATGTCTCCTCTCCACAGTGCAGGACTGAGTAGTGGTTCTAATGGCTGGATTTTGAAGGCCAAGTTGTTTGAGTTGAGAAGCTTACACCACTGGTGACTGCAGCTTTGGGCTATAGTACCTGTGTTGGTGCTCTTGTTGCACAGAGAGGAGGGCTCATCTCCTTTTGATCCTTTCATCAGAGTCCTTCACAAAAGCCTGTTCATATTTGGGCACTGTACAGACTTTAATCCTTGGAAACAATCAATTTGATTGCTCAACTTTCATTCTAATTTTTCTCTACTCCATCACTTTTTCTTAGTTTTTTATTGTGTTTTCACTGGGGATAAGTTACAATTATAAAATGGTCTGGGAAATGGAGAATGTTTAATCTTTCCAGTGGAAATGAAAATTTTGTGGGTAACAGAAAGAGGTTTTACAGGAATTGAATATTTATACTACATAAAGTCTTTGACCAAGTGGAAATGAGCTGGAGTGTCAAAGAGTTGTTGGAGAGGAAAGATCAATCTCTGCTGAAGGGCTGGCAGCTGTGTCTTACTTAACTGCTAAAGGAAGGAGGAAAGACAAAAGAAATTCCAAATTCATTCTAACATTTCTCAACCCCATTGAAAATTCAGAAGATAGTCATCATAACTGCCCCCTTTAGCAGCTGCTATTAGTCCTCCAAAATACATTGTGGAGATGTTACTACTACAAAACAAAGAGGACTTGGGAGAATGGCTATCAAAGTACTCAAGCAGGTAGTCTAACTTTCAGAGCCCAAATAACTTCAGGAAGTGTCTTCAGAAGCTCACATTAGCCCTGCCCTTGAGTGTGCTGGTGCCTTGTGAGCTAAACCCTGCCAGCACGCACTGAGGACAGTGAGAACTGGCCTCACTCATAGCGCAGCTCTCAGCAGCCAAGGCTCTCCCCACTTGGTTCCACGAGCTCCACTCTGAGCGCACATCCTTCCCTCCTGCAGCTCTGGAGTATGCAGGTTCTGCCCCTGGGTGCAGCTATGCTTTCTGGGGTGCCTTCTCTGGAATGTTTTCTGATGCCTTAGGTTCTCAGCACTTCACAGAGGGCTCTTTCTTGCTGTGGAGAGCCCATGGCCATTGGCCAACCACACAGCACGGCCACTGTGCTGTTTTTAGCAGTAACCAGAGAAAGTGAAGTCTTAAACTGTGTCTTCTAAGCATCAGGAGGAAAGTGTTCCAATACAGAAGGGAAGGCTGGCATGGTGGTTTGTGGCTTCCAGTAAGCGAGCTAAAGCCGTCTGTTTTCACTCCCTCTCTGTTGCCCCCAGCTGGTACTCTGAGTCTTGGTACCAGTAGCTGCATCTCCCTGCCCCAACACCCAAGCCCTACATCTGCATTCAGACATCATTACATCCCTTTCTTCAAAGGTAAGGTCCAGGAATGCAAACCCGTGCTGTGGTCCTGTAGATTTATTCAGCTGTGTTTCACTTCTCTGTCTGTGCGAGCATGGCTTCCACTTGGGTAAAACTTGTCCTAATTTTGTGCTAGTGCTTCCTCGATGTACTGTGTAAGTTTGAAGAATGGGGTGGGGGTGAGCTGTTTATTTTCTGCTGTTTTTCAGAGAGTGTTAAGTGTCTTTCAGAGGGCTAGAGGGAAGGAATTAGCTTTTGCAGTGAAAACGAGGGAAGAAATAGTTTAAAAGTCTGTTGTTCTACCATACGCTGTTTATCTTTACCCTAATTTAGTGATGCTACCTAAATATTGTGACAAGCTTATACACTGGGTCCAGCATTGGGTGGTCAGGTCCCTTCTACCCTACAGAGAGGTATTCTTCCTGTCCTGTGTAGCACTGCCAACAATTGTGGCAGCTAAGTTGGTGAAATCAATATAGCTGCTCTGATAAGCGAATGATCTGTGCCATCAATTTTAAAACAGAGCAGCTGAGTCTATTCTCCTTGCCATGAATTGGTTTTGCAGTGCATATTATCTTTTAATGACCCCCACATTATATATCTGAGACAGTACTGAGGAATACCAAAGACCTTGGAGGCAAAGACTGGGGTTTGTTAGCCTGTTAGTGAAAAGAGAAGACATTCAGCTACCACTTGTACCTTCCCCTGGGTCTTTCCTCTTCAGTAACAATAACACAGGGAGGAGACACGAGTGGTGAACATTTTTAATGCCAATTCCTCGACTCTCTTGAACTGTTTGATTTGATGAAGCAGAACTGTTCTTGACATCACAACCAAAGGAAGGTACCCTCTGCCAGAGCCAGAATTGCAGCCTCAGGTGACTAGCAGGCGCTCATTGCAACTGGAAATAAGGCATCTTCCTTGGGCCCTGATGCATCCAGAGACAGTTCTGCCCACAGTGATTTCACTGCTAGAAACAGGAGCAGAGCCAAGTGCAGGTCTTCCACACACAAGGGGAAAAAAATCTGATGGGACTAAACTGTTTGTTGTCTTGTTAAACTCTACCTGCAGAGCTCCATCCCACAACCACAAGCAGTCACCTACCCCTGGCACACAACCTGCTAGTCTCTGAGGTACTGCTTGAGCAGATTTTTTGATCTGTCCTCTACCTTTGGATGATGTTATTCTGCCTGATGTACTGAGTAAGAAAAACCTCCTTTGTGTGCGGCACTGCACAATTTCACTCCATGGAAGGCTCTTATTCCACAGCTCACCTGCAGTTGCTTAGCAGCACTCCTATTAAAATGAGTTTCTGTGCTACCTGCGGGTGCTCAGAGCAGCAGCAATTACTTACTGCTGCTGTTTAGAGGGAGAAATCCTCAAGTGGCAGCTCCTTGTGCCCAAACAATTATTAGTAGTGTGATTTGAGCAATAATATTTTGCAATTCTGCTGCACTTTTTATCAAGGAGCTAAAATATTTTGCAAGCAGTAGCTTGTGGTGCCTCTCAGCACTCCTGGGAGCAGTCAAACTTGTCTGTCATTTCCCTGTACAGGTAATCCTGAGCCCTGCAAAGCCTGTGCAGATTATTCAGTTACACACCGAGTTAACATTTCAGTCCACAAGGAGGCAAAAGATTGGTCCCCATTCTCTTCAAGGTCTCTAATTTTTGTTTTTTTATCTAAGAGTTGCAGACTCTTTTCCTTACTTGGAGAAGCCTTTTGGAGGGTGTCAATGTGCTACTTTTTCTCTCTTCTAAGTGGTTAGAGTGGGAAGAGGAGGACTGTACCAATAGTTGCTTTGTATCCAAACCGAGGTCGATGCTGCCACTTCAGTTATTGAACAGTGAAATCACACTCATTTAAAGGTGAAAAAAAATAAAACTTGATTAAATCCAAACCCAGTGCGTTGCTGAGAAGTCATCTTTGGAAAACCAGCACTCCGTGGTGGTCATATTAAGCTTCCAGGAGACAGGAATGTTATTATCCCAGGGAAATTAAAACAGAATCTTCCCTTTGCCTTCACTGAGTTTGCCTCATACCCTTTCTAAGAGTGACGGGTTTGGTAGTGGTTGTTCTCCCTTCGGTACACTGTCCTCAAGCTCCCATGAAGCCAGCAGTGCTTTGTCATGCAAATGACTTGATTGTACTCTTTCAAGGATTGTTATCTTCAGAATAAATCCGATGATAGCTTCGCTTCAAGAAAGCTTCACAGTTCGTGCCCTTGCAAATCACAGGGTGTGATATCCTCGGCACCTATACTTGGAGATGGTGGAGTCAGTGAGCGGCCAGGCCATGATGAGCCCTGCTGGAAGAATGCTTGCTTAGACGTGGTGGAAAGTCTCTTGCCTGACCACTACAGCAGCATAGCTTCCAAAGTCTGTTTATTTGGCTCTGAAAGCCTGAGAATAGTTAGTCCTCCAACTTCAAAACACTTGGTCTAGCTTGATGGCAGTGTGCAGAGATATGAAAGGATCCAGTTTCGGGAGGAGGCTCTGACATCTCCCTCACTAGGTCAGTGGTCTCTGTTTGTTGTTCAGTCCTGAACTTAGACAGCTCTTGCTGTAACTTGCTATCAAGTTTCCCATCCTCCCAGATAAGATGAAAGCTGACTAGGGAGGAGACATAAACAGCATTATACTGCTCCTAACAATCCCTTGAAAAGGGAGCATGGGCTGAGCTCTGGTCAGCTGGCTCCACAGAGAGAAGGTGGAAAGAGCAGCCTACCCTGGCAGCAGCCAAGAGACACAAGGAAGCTTTTGTGGTTGACACTCCAGTTCAAAGTAAACCTTTCCATCTTCTTTCCAAGTTAAACAAAATCCAGAGGAGAGTTCATGATTCTGTTTTTTTAGCTCTGCACTGGCCAGTGGAGCAGATCACAGCCTGCAGCCGATTGTGGTGGAAGACAAAACCAGAAGTTTGAAAACGTGCTCTGTCTGGTAGCTTTATTTTCTCTGAGACCTTATTTGAAGTTTTCTTCCATGTATGCCAGGGAGAGCTTGAGAGAGACAAATTTGTGGCAAAGCCTCATTTGGGAGATGTTAATTCTAGCCTGGATTAAATGACTGTCTGTAGTTCCCACACACAAACTTTCTATATGGCTCTTTGCTTTATTATTAAATACTTTTAAGTATGTTATATATATACATGACATATGAAGTGCAACACCTCTCAGATCCAAATGAGTGGCAGAAAGACAGTTTAAATGTGTACCAGCTTGTGTGAGCAGGCTGCAGCAAGAACCTTTTCCCTCCTTTCATCCTTAGTGCTTCCCTTCTGTGCAAGTTAAGAGGCGATGGCTTTGCAAACTGCTCAGCACAGACCATCCTGCCATGGAGCAGTTTGCAGATTTGCTGTCCTCTGCTGCTTGCACTTGCATCCTGTTCCCTTCCAAGTTTATTCCTCTTAATGTATGCTTCCTCCTGCCTGTTCTCTGGCACTCTGCCCTGCCCCTGAAGAACACCTCTCTATGTGTGCACAATGCCAGCACCATGGAGTCACTGCTCAGGGCAGTGATTTTTTCACACAGGTAATGCGTGAATATATTTATATATATTCATACTATATAATGAATGCATCATTTGAAAGGGAAATAGAAATGAATACACTGCAAAAATCACTTCAAAACTTTCCTTTTCAAATCAAAAGATTTCAGTGGATCTTTTTGAAGATCACATTGGGTGATTCTGTGCTCCACGACCTCCCTGGAGGTGTTCAAGGCCAGGTTGGATGAGGCCTTGAGGGACCTGTGCTAGTGGGAGGTGTCCCTGCCTATGGCAGGGGGTTGGAACTAGGGGATCCTTGAGGTCCCTTCCAACCTTATCATTCTATGATTCTATGAATGAACACCACCACAAGCTTTTTGGAACTGTAAGAGACCTTACTTGAGTAAGTGTCTGCCACTGCTCTTTGCATTCAAGTGACCTTGGGGATCTTCATCTAGCAGAGATGGGCAAACATCTGGGCAGCAAGAGCAGAGAGGGAATTCACAGCTGAGCAGTGAACACCTGTCCCCACTGCTCTCCTTCCAAGAGCAAAGCCAAACTCAAGAAACTGAATAACTTTTAGTTCCTTGTCTGAGGACAAGCTGACTGCAGGTGGTGGTGATTTTAATTCTTCCCTTATTTTCTGGAAGCACCATAAGCTATCAGAGTGTGCAGCTGGCATCTGCACTCATCAACTGCTCAGATCACAGTTTGTGAGGAAGAAGGTGCTGCTAATGAGTACAGAGTGGGCACAGCTCACTAGTTGAAGAATTTTAATCTTATACCAACTGTGAAAAAGGCAGACACAACACTTCAGGTGGATGAGTTGGTATCTCATCATGCAACACCCAGCATGCTCTTCTGACCTCGCCTGGCGCCCTTCTGCTCCCACTGAGCTCACTGACACTACCCAGTTGACTTTTGCAGTGCATGTCAAGGCTAGCTTTGGTGACAGGCCAATGGCCATGCATCCACTGCTTCTCAGCAGAGGCAGAGCCCCCCTCCATGCCCGTGGCCTGGACAGTTATGTTAATTCAGAAGTTTTATGGCTAGAAAACCTGCCCTCTCCAAAGGCAGAACTCAGTTACAGAGCGCTCCAAGCTGCTGCACTTTCCCCAGCCTTGCAGAACTTGCTGTAATTTCCTCATTACTGCCCATTAAATTTATTCTCCATCCACACTAAACCAGTGACAGTGCATTAACAACCCTTTTATGTTGGAGTAAATGTCATGTCTGGCTTCCAGTTGCTTACGGTGCTGTAAATGAAGCGGATTTTACAAGTCCCAAAAAAGTAGAGCTTTACTTTTTTGTTTGCTGAGCAGCACTATAATGCCATAGAAGGTGCCTTGGGGAGCCCAGCTGAGAGAAAACAAAGAGCATTTAATGAGCATTTGTCAAAACAAGTGGAAATAGTGAAATCAGGATGGAAATATGGATCAGGCCTACGTATGACTTGAAATGTGGGGATGTGGCTATGGCATTATAGACCCATGACTTGATAATCCAACCTTGTCTGCATACGTAAGAAATGCTGTGGCATGTTACTTGTGGGAGAAGTTTGCAATTAAGAACCCAATTTCAACATCTGGTTTTGTCAGTGATGGATTCAGGAATGTTTGACTTAGCTGTAACATCTGGGATTTGGTCTAGTCCTGCTCTGAGACATTTTAAACCCTACGGAATGATTTCATTACTGGTTTCAGGGGCAGGCCATGCATGAGCCATAGCATTACAGTTGTAAAAACCTTGATTGATAGATGATTCAGCTGAAGCAGTGTGAGACACATTACGAGGTAGTGGATCTTCTTGTCCTTTTATTTTCCCTCTGCATTGAAGTGTTGTTAAAACAGAAGCTTCAGTTTCCAAGTGGGGCAGTGCCATCTGACATTGTCTATCAGATATTCATTATTGATGAATTGAGATTTTTTGAGTCTGAGCCAATACCTTGTGCTGGAAATTAGGGGCTTTTACAAACCCCCATGCATTTCAACCTGTTGGATTAACAAGTCATCCTGAACAAGCTTTTATGCTTGAAATACTCTACTTTGCTTTCCATTTTTTCTTTTATCTGCTTTCTTTGCTCTTCCCCTTGGAGGCAGTGAAAGTGGCCGGAGCACTCCAAGCTTATCCATGTACTCAGACAGCAAATCTTCGCCTTCTGTCTATCAGCAGGCTCCTAGGCATTTCCATATTCCAGGTAGGCATTCACTGCTTAGCTTTTGATCTTCAATTGCTGGCACCTGTTTGTTCTCTTCTGAATGTTTTTTGGGTTTTGGTGTGTTTTGCTTTGTTTGTTTGTTCATTATTTGTGGATTTTGAACTGCAGGAAAAGAAAATGTCAGAGAAATTAAGCTCTATTACCTGTTAAACTTGGTCTCAGAAACAACAGAGTTAGGGAGCTGTGTGCTTAAGTGCCTATCTATAAAAACCTGTGTTAGAGAGGCACAGAGTGATAAATGTTATTAAGCCTACAAAGGTAAAATGATTTACAATGATACAGCTGCATAGGTCTGTTGAATTTGTGTGCAGCGTAGAAGCTGAGGACAGTTTTGGGGCTGTATTTTTCCTTGTCCATCTAATTTTTGAATTAACAAGTCATGTTCACATAGGCTTTTAAAATAGCTGGAAGACTTTAGAACTTTGGGAAGCTCACATTCAAGTTCATATTCAGTCAACAAGCATATTAAATTCAGGTCCACACTGGTAGGCTTGTTCGACTGCCTGAGCACATCTACCTGTTCAGTGGCACAGTCTGTTTATTTAAGGTCAGCTTCTGGGCTCACACACTGTAATTAGTAACTTTATCTGCCCAGAGCTGTAGGACCAAGTAAATCTGATGCCTGTACAACGTGATGGATTGGGCTGGATGATCTTCAGAGGTCCCTTCCAAGCCTTACCTTTCAATGATGATATAGGAACCCTGGACTGTGGCTCTGAGTGCTTTCAAACAATTCCTGGAAGGCCAAGGTAGCTCCACAATACAAAGGGCTTTGCAGTAAGAATGTTGAGCATTTCAGGTGTAAACATCAGTATCTGAACATCTACATTTCCTTCACAGTTCATGGAGACAGTCCCTTTCCAAGTGTGACTGTTACAGCAGGCTGTTGTCCAGCAGTTTTATCTGAAGCAGTGACAAGTGCTGCCTGTGGAGTATGCAGTGGTGGCACAGATAGAACCACCTACATTTCAGCATGTGGATGCCATTCAAAGTGTCTTAAAGCATTTCATGGGATATAGAGGGGATCGAGCTGCACAGCCAGGGACATATAATGATCAAAATACATAAAGATGGTGGATAAAGCTTCATTCTCCTGCACTGAGTAGTGAAGGACGAAACTGAGTATGGAGTATTTGCTGGTGTTTGCATTTTGAATGTTGTTGAGAGGGGACAGGAGCAGCTGGTCTGAACTGCTTGCTTACTCTTTTCTTCTTTCTCTTTCCTCTTCCTCAGACACTGGCGTAAAAGATAACATCTATAGGAAACCTCCTATCTACAAACAGCATGGTACAGTCTGCTTCTCTCTGTTGCTCTTTCCTCTGTGTGGCTCTGTAAGCAAGCACATACTGCCTTCCAAATGAGTTTGCTGCATTCTGTGTTTTCATTCTGGCCCTATAACCTCAAAGAGAAAAGGGAAAATGTCAGGTGAAAATGAAGTAGCATTTTGTCTAACATATCGTCCAAGGGAGGATGCAGTAAGTAAGCTTCACTGATTTACACAAGCTGATGCCGTGCCTCTGATGTTCTGTACCCTGGCTGTGTCATTTCACTTTATGGATATTTTTGGTTTCCAGACAGGATTTATTTTTTCTTTCAGCCCAGGCATTTTTATATCAATTTCCCATCCATCAGATACTCAGCTGAAGCCTGGATTATGTCTGTTTTGCACTGCTGTAGGGAGTTGTTCCTCATAATCATTGGAGAGAGCAGCAAATAATTAAATTAGCCAATCAGCCATGGCTGTAAGTTAACAAAGATAGATGTTTTAAACTGTCTTTTATAGATGTTAGATGTTCTACAGGGTCATGTTGAAATATGTGCTCCTTGTTTCCCTGCAGAAGAGCAAAACCAGAGTTTACTGTAACTCAAACCCCACCTCCCCTCTCCCCAAAACCAACCAACCAAACCCTCCAGCAATGAACCAAATAAAATGCACCTCTTGTTCTGGAAGAACTCCTGGCTAAAGCATGAACACATGAGCAGCTGATGATTCAGCTCCTCAAGCTAAGGGGACACTGAACTAATAGATGCTGAAAAGGAGCCAGAGAACATTCCTTCATTGAAGAGACCACGTTTGAATAAACAAGCACACAAATGTTCTTTCAAACAAAAAGTGCAAGAAGCTCCTCTGAAACATTTGGCTTTGAAAGGTTTGGGTTACAGCAGTCCCCAACAGATTTGCTGTAGCTACAGCTTCTGTGTTTCTATTATAAACACCCAACTTCAGAATGGACCCAAAANGTGGAAAAATGGAACATGAAAGAGGCTGAGAGCAAGGGGTTGGAAAGTGAAAAGTGAGGAAGCCTACATGATTGCTCTTTTGTGTATGTTCGTTGTTCAGGAGTATTTGAACATCATTCAAAACAGGAAGACAAAAGGGAAAGGGTTTGCTCTTCGGTGATGTTGGCACTGATCTGTTTGAGACATGCAGTTCATGTTGGAGTTCACAGCAGGACTGAGTGATCTTTGTTGTGGTGAAGCTAATGCTCAGCTCTGATGAAATTCAGACCACTTGCATTTATCTGCCAAGGATGTGTTGTATAAAGCCCTCCCAGGAACTTGGGAGGGGCAGGCCTTTATGGCCCCCATTGATTCTGGTTGCACTTCTCTATATCTCTTTGAAGTCTGATGCTCAGCATCCCACGGAACGTTTGAAATCTCTGCATAATGCTTTGGATCAAACTTGGTTGTTTTTTTTGTCTTTGGAAACATCTTTGTCTTGAAACAAAAGCAGTTTCCAAAAATGCATCAGGTTCTCTGTATGAATTTCTGATTTAGTGAGAGCAAGATACACCCTTATAAACTGGAACAACTTGCTGACTGGTGATTTGGGACTCCCAAAAAAGTAGTGAACCTGGTTTCAGTCCTTCTTGCAGTGGAGGGAATTTATTCTTTATTTGTCAGCTAGGAATATGTCTTCATTTCTTAGAGAAGGAACTTGCCATCGGGTCATGCACTGGTACAGGCTGCCCAGGGAGGTGGTGGAGTCACCATGCCTGGAGGTGTTCAAGAAACATGTAGGTGATGCACTTCAGGCTGTGGTTTAGTGGGCATAGATGGTGCTGAGTTGTCAGTTGGACTTGATAATCTTAAAGGTCCTCTGCAACCAAAACTATTCTAGGGAAACTGCCCTCATCAGGATGTTCTCAGCTAACTCTGAAAACCTTGAGAATTTCCATAATGCCTTTTTTTTATTATTATTTTTTTAATGACCCAGCTTTTTTTCCTACATTGAGGAAAAAAACAACAAAACAAAAACCAGCCCTCACAGGTACAGATGTTCACCTCTAAAACAAAGCTTTTCTTTCTCTACTGCAGTTTGCCATTTTACAAATATCACCTCCTCAACCAAACCAGCTGTGATCTGGGTGTGAGCCTTGTGATGGCACCAGAAAACACAACAGCACAGCACTGCAATGCTGCTGGTGGTGGCCTTTTGCCCTTGTTTAGAAGCAAGGCAGATCCTCCACCAATGTGCTGCCTGGGGAAATGAGAGGGCATTTCCAACAGCTCAACTTGATTTCCTCCCCACTTCTGTCTCTGAGAGTCTTATCTGAGCCTTATCTTCTGTATTACCACACTGGTTCTATTATTAATAAATACATTTTCTGGCCAGACTGTGCTGCATGGGGTTCTTGTGGGGCCATTTTTGCAGACAAACCTCTTCTTGTGATGACTTCTCGTGGGCTTAAGATTAGGTTAGATCGTTGCATTACTCCAGCTTTGTACCATCAGATGTCTCCCCAAAACAACACAGAGTGAGACAAAGGCAGCTAAGACTCAAATTTGAGGAAATTTTTCTGAAATGGTGTGAAAAATCTTTCTGTAAGCATCTGAGGTGGCTGAAACAATTCTTCTGGGACATAAAAAGATAAGGAACACCACACTGTATGGTTGGGACCTCTCTAATGAATAGCTTTTAGGGTTTCAGTTTTGAGTTTTCTTGTCAGCAAGTTGGGAGGTTACAGGAAGACAACCCAACAGTCAAATAACATTAACAGGGTTTTTTTGGGGTTTTTTTTGGTTTTTTTTTTTTTGTGAAAAGACTTTTTTGAAGAGGGAAATGCAGGCAGAAAAGTGATTGGTCCAAGAACTGTGAATTTTAGAGTCTGACACAGCCTCTTTTGCAGGTTTCATGAAGAGATAATACCAATTTTGTTCCTATCTCCTTTACTGTCATCATTGCCTATCCTTTTTGGGAATGTAGGAGGCCCAGGTGTGTAGACCACAAAGTATCTGTGTAACCAAGTGTACTTTCCATGGCCAAGGTAACACAGAAAATGACTGCACTGCTTGCAGTGACCATATACATTGTCATCTCTGGTTTGGTTCTTTTCAATTGCCTTTTTTTCCCTTCTTAAAAATATTTGGAAAATAATCACATCCAAAGCAGAGTGGGCAGGGAAAGATTGATGTCATCTATTCTAATTTTTATAATGAATTTAATCTCCCAGCAGCAAGAAGATCAGAAGGGGAGGATGGCAGCTTGGATCAGGACAGCAGGAAGGTAATGATCAGAAGGAATAAAAAGAAGTTGTTTATTGTAATCTTCCTTGAAGCAGCTGTTGCTTGAAATGTGTTCAGACACAAAGGTGTCCTGTCATGTAAGGGACTACTTTTAGGTCTTCCCAAGAAGTTCAGTGTAGAATTAGATAATGCTTGGGCTCAATGATCTTAAAAGTGTTTTCCAACCAAAACAATTCTGTGATTAATCTCTCACCCAGAGGGTTCAGAATCTACATTCTACAGTGAAGAGGTGGAGCTATTGAGATGAAGAGCAATGAGCTCATGAATTTTCATGCTGTCCCAATACATACACAGGTGATTCAGCTGAGCCTGTGGATTTCTGCTTTAAGTACAACAAAAAGGTTAACATCAGGTTAATAAAAATGATATAGTGCATCATACTTGAGCACCAGACTTGGCAGAGTTAGAGAGTGACTGGGTTTGATGGTCTTAAAGGTCTTTTCGAACAAAACAATTCTACACTCATCTGAAGTGGGGCACAGTGGGCTGCTTCATGAGCAGAGAGCTGTGCCTAGCCCAGCTGGAAGTCGCAGGCTTTGGTAGCTGTGGTGTCTAAGTCGTGCTGTAGTCAATCACTTCTATCAGTCCACAGCACTTCCAGACAGGTGAAGTGCATTCAGATGTTAAATCCTGAATCTTACAACAGGCTTTTACTCTCTCCAGCTAAAGACCAGCTGGCTTATTCTGAAAGGGGATGTGGACACCAGGACTAACTCCCCAGACCTGGACACACGATCCCTGTCTCTGACTGCTGGAAGTGACCGCGAGAACTTCCCGCGGATGCAGGAGGCCACGACCGCCGGCTACTCCCGTGAGTGCTGCACCCTACAGCCCCTGGCCTGCCCACGAGCTGGCCTTTGCTGCAGCCTCATCCACCTAACAGCTCCCTACCCAGCCTGCTGCTTTGTTTCCCTCTCCCAATTACACCTCTTTGTCAGTTCTGCTTTGCTGTGGCTGGTGAGCATTTGGCGCCTTCAGATTTGGACAGCAAAGCCATTTAGGGTTTCATTTTAGGGACAGAGGAAGCAGTGCTTGTGTAGGAAACTGATTTTGGAGAGCAGAGGTTTGTTATGGAGGGTACTGATGGAATGCAAGATGGTATTTTTTTCAAAATTAATATCATTGGTTAACTTTGATATTCAGGACTCCTTGAGGTCCCTTTCAACCTTACTATTCTATGATTCTATGACTCTCTCCCCACTCAACCATTAATTTTTAATAGTATTAGGTTCTTTGTAATGGTTGTGAAAACATTGTGTAAAGGAATAACAGGATCTAGAACACTTAAGTAGTAACTAGCAGTAGTACAAACATTCAACTCAACTGAACTGGAAGAGAAGTTCTTGCAGCCAATTATACTCTTGCCCACTGGAGCAACCACTTGAGGGTGGTGAGACACTGGCACAGGTTGCCCAGGAAGGTTGTGGGCATCCACATCTTTTGATCACATTGGGTGATTCTGTGCTCCACAACCTCCCTGGAGGTGTTCAAGGCCAGGTTGGATGAGGCCTTGAGTAACCTGTACTAGTGGGAGGTGTCCCTGCCTATGGCAGGGGGTTGGAACTAGATGATCTTTAAGGTCCCTTCCAACCTTATCATTCTAGATGGACTCAGAAAGCTCCTTTCTGCTTTAAGGCAGAAGGCACCTGCATTCACTGACAGAGTTTTGCTGAAGAGGCTTTGAGTATTTACTCACAGAAATATTAATCTCTGGGTTCCCCATTGCTAACTACAGTTTCAGACAGTACCCAAACACTTGCAGGGAGTTCCGTTGGTGTCTTGTCAGCTGTTGAGAGACTTCTAAATCTTCCCAGGCTCTATCAGGGATGATGGGGAAAGAGGCAGACAATCTCTGGCCTGGTCCCAGTTCCTCTTGGACGATCTGTGTGTCCCTTCCAGGGCTTCCCAGTCTGGGCAGAAGACTTGCAGGGGCAGGCAGGATGTCTTGCAGATGTGCAGTCTTGGCACAGTGTCACACAGGCTAAGCAAGCCTATGGCATGGAGGCATTTATCACCTATTCCCTGGCAAACTCAAGGCAGTTCCAGGTAGACCAACTCAAAGCATCAGGGCTTGTTACTATATAGCAGGGCTAGCTTATGGCTTAGCAGAGCACAGCAGGTACAAGGCCAGAAGGCAATGGTAGACTCACTGCCAGTATCAGCACATTAGACAAAAGCAATGGCAGCAGCAGCACGTTGTGTAACCTGCTCATCTCTTTTATCAATGTAGGCCAGGTCTGCTGAGGCTTTGAACACACATTAGCCAATGACAATGGCACTTTGCCAAGCTTAGCCATATTAGTTGAAGTCAGGACTTGCTTTTACCTTTTTAGAGCAGAACACAAACAGGTGTATAAACATGTGAGGGTACCTTGTAAACAAGTTTGGACAGACATAGAGGCACCAGGGGCCTTTTGTCTTCCTTTCCCGCAGTCGCTTCTCCCGTCAGCAGAAAGAGGGAGAGCAGAAAAACATGTCTGGGCAAACCAGGACAAGTTTAGGCCTGTTTTGGCCTTCCATGACAAGACTCCCTGCAACCAACACTTGTCCCTCCCTACCACACAGAAGAACCTATTTTACGCAGTTTTTGGTAGGACGATGGTATTGGGGCAGGTTGTTGATTTGTCCTTGCACTACTACTTGATGCAAATTATGTTTTAAATATTGTAGAGCTGCCTCTTCTCTGTCATGATCATAAACACTTTCCTCCAAAGATCAGAATAAGTATTTTTTGTTGTTGCTGGCAGTTACAACTCCACAGAAACCTTGCAAGTGGCATAATGGGGCTAGGTTGCTACTAAACACTTATTTGAAGGCCATGTGCTCATGCTAGCTGCCAGTTCCAAAAGCATGTGCTGCACACTTTCTTACTCCACATTTTGGCAAGCCAGGAGATAAAGGAAGTGGTTGCCAGAATCGAGCCTGATTTTTAGGCTACATAAATGACAAAAAGCAAGTTAAATGAATTTGAGCAAAGGGCCATTCCTGTCCCTGCCTCCTCCACTTTGCAGCATGCAGCAGCCACAGGTCATCTGGGGTGAGCAAGCTGGGGAAGCAGTTTTCCAAAGGAATGCATCCAATGCAAGGCACGTCTGGCAGCAGGGCTGGGATGTCAGCGTTGTGGGCAGTTTGGTAATGTGATAGCTGGCTCCATCAACTTATATTAAGGAAATTATGGCTTAGCTATGCAAGGAAGAGGAAAAACAGATGCTACAAAGCCTGTCACAAGGCTGTAACAAGATAAAGACAGGTTATTTTGGATCGTCAGTCTCACTGGTGTAGCTTGAAGGGATTTGATTCCTTAATCCCCACCAGAAATTACACATGTGTACAAGGAGTTCTGTAGCATTGCCTATGCAGAGGAGACCAAGTTTGAGCACCTCGCACGACTAACATCTGTAAATCACTGCCTGGAGATGAACACCTGAACAATACACACGTTGGGTGTGTTTAGAAGCTGTCTGGAGCTGATCTGGTGCTTTCCTACAGATATACTGAGAGAAGCATCCTTGCATGCAAAGTGTTAAGTACAGAGGAGTATGTAGCAGACTAAGCACTGTGTTATCCAGGATCAATCTATGGTGCCAGCTTCTCTCCTGAGAATATTGCTATATACCTGTCACTCTTCCATGCCAGACTTTCCTGCATGCGTTTCTCTTACCTTGGGGATGTGGAGCTATTAAACCCAGAAATGCACAAGATCAATGTCACCTCTCTGCCAGTGCCACATAGATTGTGTAGTTCATTTTCCTTTGCCTTCTGTGAACGTTTCTTTGTCTCTCATGACAATTTGCCCTGTTAGCCAATTAGCAGTTACACAATAAGGAAGATTTCCTGACATTTACACTTTTTCTTCCCCATTACTTTATGACTTTATTCAGCCATATGACTGTTTTGATACCCATGGACATGCTAAGTAGTTCCTTCTCTACCCAATGTTTCCCTGTTCTGAATACTTGCAATCTGTCACATGCCCCCTTGGCCATGGCAGAGCATCTTCTCTGCTTCTTATGGCTGAAAATTCTGACATTCAGCCCCATCTCTAGGGCTATATCTGAGTGAGCTATCAGAGAAAATAACTCTTTTGAGTATAGGTTTGGTGCCAGGTGGTTACACACAGGGTAGAGTGGGTTAGCAGGCTTCAGACTGCAAATCCCTGATGATGTGTCCAAACAGTGAGCCCTGAGTTCAACCATCCAGCCTCTAATCAAACCAGAGAAGTGTTTTTCTGCTCTAGAAGAGACCTGGCCACATGACATTACACATATCAATATGAGGCTTCCATAATTAGAAGGCATTTAGAGTGGAGCTTACATCTCCTTACATCCACCTGTGTAATTATGTCTTGGGTTCGCATATGTAGATTTTTAATAGTTAATCATTTACCAAAATTCATTATTTTAAATGTCAGGTATTTGGGAGAGCATAGATCTAGTGAGCTGTACAAGCCTTGCTGCACAGGTGTCCCTGGCATAACCAGGGACTGGCATACAGTACCTGACTGTAACCAGGGAGGCATCCAGGTTAGAGTGAACATCATAGAATCATAGAATGGTAAGGTTGGAAGGGACCTCAAGGATCATCCAGTTCCAACCCTCTGCCATAGGACACACCTCCCACGGGAACAGGTCACTCAAGGCCTCATCCAACCTGGCCTTGAACACCTCCAGGGAGGGAGCAGCCACAACCTCCCTGGGCAGCCTGTGCCAGTGTC
>VWYK01101631.1:24716-38361 GCA_013399775.1 Semnornis frantzii
TTCTTAATAATCTCCTTGGGGAAGGATTATTAGTCCAGTGGGGTCTGGATCCCCTTCCTGCATTCCCCTCTGGGCACAGATTGCTGACATTTTTTGACAGAAGGAAGCATTGTACATTCAGTTCTTGGAGCTAACTGACTTCTGTAGCTCTTTGTATCAGTTTAGCAAAGTTTCCTGTGCTGGCATCAGGAGTGTTTCTTAGACACGTGTTTGTTCATCTTCTGGTAAATTTAAACTGATTTGGCTTCTTACTTTTCTACAGCACAGTTTTTGTTAACCAGAAACTCACCAGAAACACTTTTTTGTCCCTGCACTTGCCAAAAGTTAACCAGAAGCTAACCAGAAACACTGTTTTGTCCTTTCACTTGCCAAAAGTTAACCAGAAACTAACCAGAAACACTTTTTTTGTCCTTTCACTTGCCAAAAGCAACTGCCGAACTTTCTTCTTCCACTCTGAGTATTACAATCAAAGCTCTCCAGTTGTTTCCAGGTGACCACACACACTTTGATCACCATATCTCATCCAGCTTGCTCATGGTAACACCACTTGGCCAATTTTGTCCATATTAAAACCTCATTTGTCTGGAGTGTTCATACTCTCACTTTATCCATATCTTCATTTATGCTTTTTTTTTTTTCCACTTGGAGCATTAGAAATCATTTGAAAGAAGGCCCAAAAAAAGGCTTTTTAAAGTGGTAGGATACCAACCCTTCTCTTTTTTTTTTTCAGACTGTGAAAGATTTAGCAAAAAATCCATCTGTATCTTATGTCTTTTACAGGATTTCCATATTCCAAATCTGCTTCTCTACCTGGCTATGGAAGGAATGGCTTACATCAGGTAAGTGTCCATCTAAATGCATTCTCCAGTGTGTCATCCATAGGCAGCTTAGTGACTAGCTGGAAATCTGCACTGTAGTAACACTTCAAAGGTGTTTTGGCTGCCAGCCCTGACAGATTCATACCCTGTGTGGGTTACAGTTTGTCTGTCTGCAAGAGTAAGACAGACTCAGGCTTCTCCTTCTAATTGTGTCTGTGATGAGCATTAGGAATCTTGATTCTTCTTCCAAAATGTACAGGGCTGCATATATTAGCAGATCACAGCATAGCTTTAATGATAAAGAGGGATAGGTCTATAATTAGGCAAGTAGTAATCTCTGAGCAACCCACAGCATTTCTGGAACCATCTGGTCTGTTTTATCCAGTATGCATGAAGATTTCCACATACATCTCCATGTAGATACACAGACAGTCATGGTTCTTCCAAGGCAGGAAGAGAGCAATGCAGAGAGAACAGCAGGCAGCAACCTAGAATGCAAAATGCATAACAAAACAATGATATCAGGCCAGGAGTTCTTTTTCTTATCCTTTTTTTTTATCATTTTTGTAGGTCCTTAGGAAAAAGGCATCTTTGACACTGTAGCCTCTCTGTCATCCTGCATTATGGGTTCTCAGTTCATGGTTAACAGTGATAAACTGGCAATACAGTGATGCACATACATTTTGAGGATTGATTTGTGTCTGAACTACATGGGCAGGACCTCATGCAAATTCCCTCCTTTTTCAAATGGAGGATGTGAAAGCTGTACAAGTACATGAGCAGGATTCATCTTCCCCAGTGATACAAGTGGAAGGAGCTTCAATAATGCAATTGTCAGGGAGCAGCTACATGAATTGGGGAGGGACTTTTTACAAGGGCTTGTAGTGACAGGACAAGGGGTAAGGTTTTGAGATGGAAGAAGTTCTTTACAGGGAGGGTGGTGAGACTCTGGAATAAGCTGCCCAGAGAGGTTGTGGATGCCCCTTCCCTGGAGGTGTTCAACCTAGTATAACAGGAGATGTCTCTGCCTAGAGCAGGGGGATTGGAACTAGATGACCTTTAAGGTCCCTTCCAACCCAAACCATTTTGTGTTCCTATGAATTTTCCAGTAGCCAATGAAATATTTCTCCCTTGGATTTAAACAAGAAGATTAATTGTGCCTGCATGGCTTCAATACCTGACTGCTTCAGTGCCTTTCTGAAGGAACCAGGTGGCACTGCAAGTGACTCAAACAAGATTTAGGAATTTGAAAGGGTCTGGATAAACCTGGACACACATACAAGTCAGTAACTTCCTTCTAGCTTTTCAGAATGACTAATATCAGTAACCTGGAGATAGTGAGAGACCATCCTGTGCCCCGTCACTATGCTGCTGAGGCACTGAAGCCATCAGAAGGCTTTACACAGGACAGACCATAACAAAATCCACCAGCAGTGGAGTTGGCTACACTTGTAGACTGAGACCATGCAATGTGAACAAGAGGACACAGTCTGAAACTGAACAAGAGGACACAGTCTGAAACTGCACCAGGGCAGGTTCAGGCTGGATGTTAGGAAGAAGTTCTACTTGGAAAGAGAGATTGGCATTGGAATGGGCTGCCAGGGGAGGTGGTGGAGTCACCATCCCTGGAGGTGTTTAAGAGGAGGCTTAGTGCCATGGGTTAGTTAATTAGAAGGGTTAGGTGATAGGTTGGACTTGATGATCCTAGAGGTCTTTTTCAACCTGTGATTCTGTGATTCTGTGAAGGGGTGGAAAGAGAGGAAAGAGAGGCTAATAGCTCACAGAGAGGCTATGCAATGTGACATGAGTGTGGCTGAGGCTATGCACTGTGACTTGAGTGTGGTTGGAGCCATTGCAGTATTGCGCAAGTGTGGTTGGAGCCATGCAATGTGGCATGAGCATGGCTGGAGCCACTGCAGTATGGCATGAGCATGGCTGGAGCCATGCAGTGTGGCATGAGTGTGGCTGAGGCCATGCAATGTGACATGAGCATGGCTGGAGCCATTGCAGTATGGCATGAGCATGGCTGGAGCCATGCAGTATGGCATGAGTGTGGCTGAGGCCATGCAATGTGACATGAGTGTGGCTGGAGCCACTGCAGTATGGCATGAGTGTGGCTGAGGCCGTGCAATGTGACATGAGTGTGGCTGGAGCCATGCAATGTGACATGAGTGTGGCTGAGGCTATGCAATATGACATGAGTGTGGTTGGAGCCACTGCAGTATGCCATGAGTGTGGCTGAGGCTGTGCAATATGACATGAGTGTGGTTGGAGCCACTACAGTAAGCCATGAGTGTGGCTGAGGCCATGCAGTGTGACATGAAAGCAGCAGATGGCAGCATCCGTCCCACCTAAAAGCTCCAATCTCACAACGCTATGAAAGCTGAAAAGATTGCTCATGGTCAAATCCTTGATGCTAAAATTCTTCTCGGAATGGATGTCCCCTGCCTGCATCGCAGCTTCATACCAGCTCTTGTGGTTTGTTATTTTTAATCAACAATCTCAGAGGAAAAGAACCCAAGGAGAAACAAAAAGGAGCCTTGCAGGTTATTGTGAGCATAGCTGTGCACACCCTTGGTACCCTTCAAAGGCTAAATGAGTCTCAGGGAGGGAAATGCCATGTTACAGTGCTCTTGTGATCTCCTGTGATGCTTTTCATCATAGAATTTGCTGGGAAAGGGGAAAGACAGGGAGGAACACAAAGCTATGGGACAGACACACAGTTCTGCCTGGTCCTAGTGGCATCAATCAGCAGTGTGAAGCAGAAAGCAGGAGGAGGAAGGTTTCTACACAGCATAGGTGATCTGTGACTGGCAGTAAGACATCTGCAACACATGGGAAGGCATGTGACAATTTCAGCTTACCTGACAGGCCTTCACGTGGGGATAGCTTTTGACACCTTTTTGCCTCATTGAGAGCTGTGAGGAATCAGAGCTCAAAAATGTCCAATGAACTTAGGAGTGAGGTGGGTTGATAAGACTGCCACTGCCTTTCAGAGTGACATCCAAGCTCCAGCTTCCACTCACCTATGGAGCTTGCAGTGTGGGCAGCAAACTACACCTGCAGTGTCTCTGAGGACCCAGGCACTCCTTTGATACTCCATCCTCTTCTACAAGCAGAGCTGCACCTCTGCCATCATAGCTCAGTGGGCACTGTGAGCACTTGACATGCCTGCTTGGAGCAGTTAGGTCATGTTCAAATGAGACTTTTCTCTCACAAGGATCTGTATTTTGATCCTGTGGTACCAGCTGCTTTTTCTCTCTTCTCTCAACAGTGTGCATAGTGGTTCTGGGGTGTATTTTGCTGCTACATTGCTGCTTTCTTTCTCTTTCAGCCTGAACATATGGGCCAGTATGAAACAGACCAGGAGGCGAGCTGGGGGATGAAAGGTACCTTGCAGTGTCATTGCCACTTCACCTCACATTTTCATCCTGCAAAAGGAAACACCCAGTGGTGCCAGGCACACTCACTGTAACCCAGTGGCACTGGCAGATGGATTTTCTGGAGTAACCCTTTGATTTCAAGGACTCTTTGCTTTGGTGGCAGACAGTGTTACAGGCTGGTCATATATGGGGGTGTTCAAATGCTTACCACTCATGCAGCTATCCAACAACTGCTGAGAGGAGAGGAATGTAGCCTAACAAATCTGGTGAGACACTGGCAGAGGTTGCCCAGGGAGGTTGTGGCTGCTCCTGGGGGTGTTCAAGGCCAGGTTGGACAAGGCCTTGAGTGAGCTGTACTAGTGGGAGGTGTCCCTGCCTATGGCACGGGGCTGCAACTAGATGATCTTTGAGGTCCCTTCCAACCTTATCATTCTATGATTCTATGAAATCTGCCATGTACCTAAATGTTCATTGTGGTGACTCCAGAAGAAGCCTAGACATTAGACTGGCCATTAGGAAACATTTTTCCCAGCAAGAATGCCCAGGGAGGTGGTGGAGTCATGACCCCTGGATGTGTTTAAAAGTCATTTGGATATGGTGCTTGAGGCTATGGGTTAAGGGTGAACTCTGTTGAGAGATAACAGTTGGACTTGCTGATCCTGAGGGTCATTTCCAACTTGAATGTTGCCGAATGTTTGTGACTGTATCCATTCTAAACTGTGCACCTGTTCTCCTTCTCTTGCAGAATACAAGGTAAGAAGGGCTTTTCCTCCACTGGAAGAACGCTCAGATTCAGCACTTCCTAACAAGGTTACCTGTGTTCCTTTTTAATTTGATTTTGTTCATGTTTGTCCCAGTGAAAATGTATGCAGGCATGCATACGTGGATGCAAGTATGTACCATTTACATTACTACATTCAGCAGAGTCACCTGCACACAGCAGAGTCAGCTTTGGCTGCAGCTGATCTGCTCTTGTCTTTTGAACAGATCTATCCCTACGAAACCCTGATTGTAACAAACCGAGTCCGCGTGAAGCTGCCGAAGGACGTGGACAGGACCAGGCTGGAGGTAGGAAGGATATTGGCTTGGTGGCTTTGGAAGTCTTCTTTGTCTTCTCTGTTTTCCATCTTGGATATTCCTGTGCCCAAGTTGTAGAGGAAGAGAGAGGAAAGGAATCACATTGCATAGTAGATTTTGTTTCTAAACGCTGGTATGTAGGCAGTGTAACTAAATGAATGGCCAAAACCCTGGCAAAGGTCTTTTCAGTTGGAGTTTCACAAAGATATGGGTGAGACCCTTTAGTTTGGGGTGATTATATGTGAAAGTGGAATGAGGTGGGCAGAAACTTGTTTGTTTTGGTTTTTTTATTGTTTCCTGTAAACCCTCCCCCTAGAATAACCTGGCTGTTATTATTAAAGAAGCTCAGTTTGTGCTGCAAATACTTGGACCTCTTCTTCTTCTCCACTGTTTTGCCCAGCCCTTCCTTGGGCCATGTGATCCACAATCACTGCGCTGTGGATTTGCTCTCCCAAAGAGTGGTAGTGTAAGCTGGAGAAATGCAGAGATAACTTATTGTAAAGGAAAGCTGACTTTGCAAAGGCTAAATCCTGACACAGGTGTTCAGGCAAAATTCATGAGGTTGTTGCTTTGGTTCTGGTTTTGTAGTGTTGCTGTTGTTGTTTTTTTTGTGGTTTGGCTTTTTTTTTTAACTAAATAATGACAAGAGTGATTAAAGACTTCCCTAAATGACTAAACTAACATACCTTTTTGTGAATTATTATTACAAAGAAGATAGAGTTCAATGCATACAACAATATGAGAAGATTTAGATTTAAACAAATCTATCCTTAACAATATGGGAATATTTATATTTAAATAAATTTATCCTTAACAATACAGCAGGAAAAGAAAAAATAAACTTAAAGAAAAAAAAATAACTCAGAAGCAGCAGAAAGTTCTTAATTGAAGATCAATTTTTTAAAATAAAATTAATTTACCTCATTGGGATGCAGGTAGTATATTTTGGATGTGGTGTTATGTTCTTAAATAGCTCTATATGCTTGTTGCTTGATTACACAGCAAGTGGCACTGATTTGATTGTAAGGAAAAAGGAACCTCAAATGTGTGCTGTTTGAATCCTGGGGCATATCAAGGCATGACAGCAATAAAAAGAAGCATAATGAGTCCAGAAAAAGGAGCAGGGAGTTGAAGGGTTGCTTGTCTGGAGACATTCGATAGAGAGGATTCTTTCATATTTATAAAATCACAGAATTGCCCTTTAAGATCATCCAGTCCAACCATTCTCTAACTCTTCCAAGGCTGGAGCTAAACCATGTCTCTAAGCACCACATCTCTGCTTGTTTGAAGCACCTCCAAGGATGGGGATTCAGCCTCCCTGGGCAGCCTGTGCCAGGCTTTGAGAACCTGTTCAGTGAAGAAGTTTCCTCTAATGTTCCATAAACCTCCCCTGGTACAAGTTGAGGCCATTTCCTCTGCTCTTACTTCTAGCTAGGTAGAAGAGACCAAGCCCCACCTGGGCCAGTTTCCTTTCAGGTAGTTGCAGAGCACAATGAGGTCTCCCCTCAATTTGCTCTTCTCCAGACTAAACAACCTGAGGTCCCTCAGCTGCTCCTCACCAGACCTGTTCTCCAGACCTTTGGCCAGCTTTGTTGCCCTTCTCATGCTCCAGGATCTCAGCATCCTTCTCGTAGGTCCCCTATGTGTGTATGCATATATTGAAGAGTAGAGTCTTGGTTTGGAGACACCAGGCTGGTTTGAGCAGGCAGTGCAGCTCCAGATTGCTTTGGATGGAGCAGCCTGTCCTGGCTGCTGTTGTTTGTAACTCACACTGTCCTCAGCTGGCATTGCTGTTTGTTTAACACTGGAGCTGCTCAGTCTGCCTCGCACCAGGTGCAACGCAGTGCCTGATGGCTCGAGCAGCCACACCACTTCCAAGATCTCACAGAGGTTTGCAAAACAGAACAATAAACAAGATCTGCTCCAAAGCTGCACCAGGCAAGTGATAAGGGGACCAGGTCCATCCTGCTGCCTGCTGCACTATGTTCAACACTTGTGTCTGCAGGGAGGGCTCCTTTGTAGCCCATCTTACATTTATTAGGGCTTGGGAGTTGTTTAAACAGCCTTTTAATAGGATTACAGCTACTGGAAAAACAGAGGCAGCAGCTCATCTACACATTCAGACTATGTGCAGAGCTCAGTGACAGGCACAAACTGCTGCCTTCCTTCTCTGCCAGCCTTATCTCTAGGGGGTTGGACTCTTCTCCCTGGTAACAAGTGATAGAACAAGAGGAAATGGCCTCAAGCTGCACCAGGGGAGCTTTAGGTTGGGTATTGGAAAAATTTTCTTCCCTCCAAGAGTGGTCAGCGATTGGAACAGGCTGCTCAGGGAGGTAGTGGAGTCACCATCCCTAGAGGTGTTAAAAAATGCATAGACATGGCACTTGGGGACATGGTTTAATGGCCATGGTGGTGTTGGGTAGATGGTTGGACTTGGTGATCTTAGAGGTGTTTTCCGGCTGAAATGATTCTATGATTCTATTCAGGAGCAATAAGGCAACTCCATCTGCGTGAGGCAGATGTATTTAACAGCCCCCTTGCAAGCTGACTTGAAGCAGTTGTGAAGACCAAATGATCCAGCACCATGGGAAAGGTGCTCTTGTCTCAGAGTCCCTCTTCCAGGAGAAGTTCTCTGTGCTGAGTGTCCCTGCTTTTGAAAAATGAACTCAAGCGAATGGCATCAGATGCTTGGGTCAGGTTAAGGGAGGCTGCAGTGAAGGCCTCAGCCAATGAGACCTTAGAGTAGCCTTCCAGTATCCGAAGGGGGCTACAGGAAGGCTGGGGAGGGACTATTGACAAGGTCTTGTAATGACAAGACAAGGAGCAATGGGTTTAAACTGGCAGAGGGGAGATTGAAAGTGGATGTTAGGAGGAAGTTCTTTACAGTGAGGGTGGTGAGACACTGGCACAGGTTGCCTAGGGAGGTTGTGGCTGCTCCCTCCCTGGAGGTGTTCAAGGCCAGGTTGGAGGAGGCCTTGAGTGACCTGTNAATGGTCAAGGACAGCAGCAGGGTGGGGATCCAAGGGGTGGTGCTTTCATAATTCATTCCCTTGTGAGTATTTTCTTGATTGTGCTGTTCTGTAAGAAATTTGTTTTAAGGATTACAGAAAGCATTTTCTTGTAAAAAAGCATATTTTTTTCTAAGCCCAGGAGGTATCTGGAGATTAGGAAGGCTCAAGTGGTAATAAAAGCATTACGATAACAGGAATTCTTTGCTCAGAACACATCTACCTAAGCCTACAAGCACGCAGTGTGCTTTGGTTTGCTTGCTCTGCCCCAGCAGCGAGGCAGGAGGACCCAGTGCCTTGTGCTGCTCCAGGAGATGCTTATGCCAACAGTGAAGTAAAGCATGAGAACTGAGAACTGCTGGTAATAACCAACCTGATGGCTTCCAAAAGCATTACTGGCACCCCAGCTTTCAAACCAGTATCCTGGACCTTTGTCTAGTAGAAGCTGGTTAGACATGGAAGGAATTGACACTAGAGAAGAGTTTGGCCCAGGAACCTTTGTAGAAGCTTTTCTCTACTGCAGGGCTGTTGGTTCTAAGGTTGGATGAACAGAGCAGCATTCCTGGGAGATGGGGAGGAATGCGTTATTGCAGAGAATGCAGCAGCACAGTGCTGGATGATGAACTCTGAAGAAGAGGAATTGCACTCCCACTGCATTTGCAGATGACACAGGCTTGGGGGAGCAGCAGTTGGTGGTCAGGTGAGCAGAGTCTCCATTCAGAGGGAACTGGCCAGGCTAGAGGAATGAGTCAGCAGGGACTTCATTCAGCAGGGACTTTATGAGGTTCAGTGAAAGTAAATGCAGACTCCTGCACTTGTGACAGAGTAACAGCATTCATCTGTGTGGGTGGGGGCAACAGCTCTGCAGAGAAGTACCTGATGGTCCTGATGGAGTCAGCAGCTCACCTCTGCAGTAAAGGGATTCTAGAGAAAAGCATCCCCTTCTCAGAAGTTGGCCAAGAGGCAGCAGTCACAAGCTGCAGAAAGGGTAATTACACTTAGATATATGGGAACAGTTCCTCACTGGCAGAGTAGTGCACTGGGGCAGGTGGCCTGAGAGGCTGTAAAATTTTCATCCCCAGAGGCATACGAAACTCAGCTGGACAAGGCCTTGAGGGATGTGGTCTCATTTTCAACTTGCCCCTGCTTTGGAGACCTCCATAAGTCCCAAAGTCAGCTCAGTTGGGGTATTCTGTGAAGCAAAATGCTTAACATAATTACAAAATGGGATTTTTAGGTGCTTTTACTGCAATGCCATTTGAAAAAAATACAGAATGTGGTCCCTCTTGGAATATTTCATGAAAAGGGCTTATATATGAGTGTCCTGGGGGAAACCTCCCTCCATTGGACAGCTGAAGTCCTGAGGTACCAGGGACCAAGGCATCCCCTTTGGATGGCACACAGCAGCACATTCCTCACCTGCTGGGCTCCCAGTGCTGTTCCACATGGCCTGTTTCATTTGTTGTGTTGGTTTTTTATGCACAAAGGAAGTTTGGCTTAGGGACACTACTGGAAATCCTGGTTTCTCTTTCAAGCACTGAAACACCTTTCTTGATTTCAGCCTTGGGCTCCTAAAAGCAGGCACTTGATACCTTTAGTTTGGCCACTGTTTGCCTGTTGTTCAGTTAGAGCAGTGGAGCACAATGCTTGCACATCTCAATTGATGGGTCCTGCCCAGCTGCACAGACTGGGTTTGTTTGGTTTGTTGTTGGTTTGGTTTTTGGTTTTTTTTTTTTGTCCTGAAGTGGCTTTTATCACAGAGTATAAGATTTCCCTTGTAGTCACAGGCTGGTGGTTTTGAAAACCAACACAGAGTTCTCCATTTGGAAACCAACCTTTTAGTGTTTTCATTTGGTTTTCTTATCTAATGTATCTTAGCTTCTTTGGCCTTTTCTTCTGAATGTCAGAGTTAAAAGCATTATTCATTCATGCCTATCAAACACTGTAGAAAGTAAATTATTCCACTTTTGTTTGAGCCTGTTCATTCTTTGTTTAAGGAGGGCACACTGAAACAATTGCCAAGGAGGAAAAAAAAATACCCTGGAATGTCAAGTAGCAAAGCTTCATCTGCCACCTTGTTCTCTTGTAAACAGAAATGAGAGATTTAAGCATGGGTGGGGTCTGGTTTGAACAGAGCCCTCTCATTAATTCAAACATGCTTTTCCTCCTGAAACTGCTTGTCTGGATTTGTTTTAGGGATGACATTTTTTCCATTAGATTTTATTCAACAGTCACCCTGGGTTCTAGCCATTTGGGCTGCAACTATTTTAGGACTGGTTTCCAGTAACTGAGTCTGAATTTGTAACAGCCCCAGCTCCTCAGTGTCCTTCAGACAAGTCATGTCATGTCCCCCACCTCCTCTAGAGCTGGGCTAGAGAAAATCAGAAGCCCACAGGAGTAGTGCTGAGTGGAACGCAGCATCTCTCTGAAGTTTCATGATACCCTGAGATACTGAACGAGATAGATCCACAGACCCAGGCACCTTGTAGAGATGCTTGGAGTGACATCAGCATGGGAAGGCTTTCAGACTCGTTTCCTTGCTGCTTATGCTGCACTTTTCCTGGGAGCCTTTATTGGGGGGACCCACATTGTTATCTGGAAGCAAAGGAGAAAGGGAGATCTACCCCTCCTGCCAAGGCTTGGTTGCACAAATGCTGCAGCTGCTCAGTGTTGCCTCAGTGTTGGGGCTAAGTGCCTTCATCTCACCTAACCACAACTGCAGCACCTACTGCCTCATCCCCTGAGCAGTGGAGCTGCTCTGGTTGTATTCTGATACCATTTGAAGGTCATTAGGTGGCAACTCAGGCCATTTCTTAACTTTCCCTTCCCTACTGCACAACTACTTAATAGTTTGAAATATTTATTGAGCATGCAGCTAAATTACTCCATAGATGAGCATAACATTCAATACTCCCTTGGGAACATGGCACATGGCTAATTACAGCTTTGTAATTAGCCATGCAGTAGGCTTAGAAGAAACCTCTGAAAAGTCTGCTGAGCCCCAGCAGTGCAACAGCGAGAAGGGTGAAGAGTGCAAACCTTGTGAAAGCAAAATGAGGATTTAAAATTCCATAAATTAAAAAAAAAGGAAATTGAGCAGAAAATTATGCTTGGGTATCTGAAAGTAACATTTGAGCTAACTTGGAGAGGCATGGGAGAAGGGAGTGGAGGGGGTGGGGAGAGAAGAAAAACTGGAGGAGAGAGGAGGCTGTTGTTCCAAATGATGAGATGCTTCTAACTTCCTAAACTTAATACAAGAAAAGACTTTGTCCTGCCAGCAAAGCCTCTGCCCCACCCTGAAGAGCTGAGATTTGGTTATTTACATGAATGCTGATGAGTTAATCTTTCCCAGTAAATTGCAATTTGAAAACTCTGGGAAAGGTCCTGCAGCTTTTACTTCTGGATTTTGTGGACTCTGGACAAAAATGAACAGAAGTGGACAACTATTTCAGATGGCACCAGAGAACAGAGTGCAGAGCAGTGCTTCAGAGTGCACCTGGCTGGAGGAGTGGCTGTGGAGTGCTGCTCAGCTGGCACTTCCTGTGAACACAATGGCTCCAAGAGCACAACAGCTGCCAGTGTGCACTTGCACCCTGGAAAGCCAACCAGAGCCTGGGCTGCATCAACAGAAGCATGGCCAGCAGGTCGAGGGAGCTGATTCTCCCCTTCTACACCACCCCATGAGACCCCCACCTGGAGCACCCTGTCCAGTTCTGGAGCCCCAGTTACAGGAAAGATCTGTACAAGAGGGCTGTGGATGTGCTGGAAGGTGTCCAGAGAAGGGCCACGAGGGTGATCAGAGGGCTGGAGCTCCTCTCCTATTAGGACAGGCTGAGAGAGTTAGGGATGTTCAGTCTGGAGATAAGAAGGCTCTGAAGAGACCTTATTATGGCCTTCCAGTATCTGAAGGGAGCCTACAAGAAAGCTGGGGAGGGGCTTTTTAGGGTGTCAGGTAGTGATAGGACTGGGGGGAATCGATCCAAGATGGAAGAGGGGAGATTTAGATTAGACCTTAGGAAGAAGTTCTTCACCATGAGGGTGGTGAGACCCTGGAACAGGTTGCCCAGGGAGGTGGTGGAAACCTCATCTCTGGTTGTTTTTAAGGCCAGGCTGGATGTGGCTCTGGGCAACCTGATCTAGTGTAAAGTGTCCCTGCCCATGGCAGGGGGGTTGGAACTGGATGATCCTTGAGGTGCCTTCCAACCCTGACAATTCTGTGATTCTGTGACCTCTAGGAATTAGGACTTGGATTTTTCTGGTCTTCAACTCATCACCTCCTGCCATCCACTGAGGTCGTTCATTGGTTTAGGGTTGACTCCTGAGGAAGCATGATACCCTCTGGATTTCCCCCATCAGCAGGTTTTCACATGGAGACTCATCCAGTTACTGACACAGAACACACAGGCTTGTGCAGCATGACCTGGTCACAGCTTACTGCACTATGGCTGTAGGTTAATTGCAATTTTGCCTTCCTGTGACTTATTCACATTGCTGCCATGTTCCTAAGCATTAGTTTTGAAGACCCCTGAATTTCATTAAAAAGCACAATTATTCTCAGGGAAAAGAAATCTCACTGAATTAAGCAAACATTCTAACTCTATTCAGAATGATTAGTGGCTTTTTAGCAAGCCACAGGAAAACCAGAGATAAGCCTCATTAATTTAGAAGGGAAAGCATCAGTTCTGTCTGAGATAACTGTGGGGCAAGTATCTGAATGTGCAATTTAATTACTTCTGTTCTGAGAGACTCAGAGATGAGCATGCATCTGTACTGCTCCTCTGTGTAGTGTGTGAGGAGTTCCATTTAGGGTGGCTGTAGGGCAGCAGAGAGGCTTAGCTCAGCCCTGGCTTAGTTCTGTCTGTCTTAGTATGAAACATTCGTGGCTTAATTCTGTTCTGTGTTAGTGTGTTGTAGGAAAGCTAGCTACATCCTGACAGTAAGGTGTGGTGAGCCTTCCTACACAGTGCTGTGCCCTATAAAAGCAGAGAATGGTCTAGGTTGGAAGGTCATTTAGCCCAACCCTCTGTGCAGTCAGCAGGGGCATCCTCAGCTAGACCAGGTTGCCCCTGATGAAGAGTTACAGCAGCAGCATTCAGTTCCCAAGCTGCAGGCCACCTTCAGGCTCCCCAGAGTGGGAGCCCTGAGTTGTGACCCTGTATCTCTAATACAAAATGCTCTCAGCAGCACAAGAAGGACATTGAAGTGTTGGAGTGGGTCCAGAGGAGGGCCACAAAGATGCTCAGAGGGCTGCAGCAGCTCTGCTGTGAGGACAAGCTGAGTTGGGGCTCTCCAGCCTGGAGAAGAGAAGGCTTCGAGGAGACCTTAGAGTAGCCTTCCAGTATCTGAAGGGGGTTACAGG
>VWYK01101631.1:52855-79026 GCA_013399775.1 Semnornis frantzii
GCTTGGGAAAAATAAATTAGTCCCGCTCGTTTTCTTGGCCGGGAGAAACCCATGGAAAAAGCTGGGAGGGAGCCCGGGCATCAGGCAGAGGCTGCTCCGGCCTCTGCCCGCGCCTCGAACCGCAGAAATCCAGCAAAGAGAAGTCCCCCGCAACGAACCCCCCCGGTCTGCCATCCCGAAACTCGCATCCCTTGCTGGTGACCAAAAGTACCAGCCTGGCAGCAGCGCTGCTGCTTTGTACAGCTGCGGGTTTCAGCGTTCTCTGTCTTTAGGGTGGGAGGAGGTGGGCTCGCTCTCTCCAGACTTTGTCATTCGAAGCCGTTTCATCGTAGCCGAAAGATTGCATCATGTTACAGTCCTGGATTCACTGAGGGCAAAGGCGAAAAGAATCATCCCTCCAGATCTGTCCTATTGAATTCCCCACCCGGCCCCCTCCTCTTGATTTCCTGTCTCGGAGGTTACAGCTCCAGCATCCTGCCGCTGGCAGACAGCAGCTTCTGCACTGCGACCCGGGTTGAGGTTTTGCGAAACTCAGCGTTTGAACTTTGACGGCTCTGTGCGCTTGTGCCTCTCGTGTGGGGAGGACAGAGGAATCTTGCCAAACATTTAGGCGGTAGGGAAAGAATAAGGCGGCAGAAGAGCTGGATAAAGAGCCAGAAGCAGACGGTGCTCCAGAGGCTGCAGGCTGCGGAGCTGGAGGAGGTGAGAAGATTCAGGCAGGCATCCTGCATCCCACCTGCCCAGAAAGGCATTGTAGCTAACGATACTGCACTCTGAAAGGCAGATGTCAGGAATGGAGAAGTATTTCACTAATCTCCCCTCTGGATCCTCCATGATCAGTTTGATGCCAGCACTTGGTGTGTCTTTGCCTGTTTTTTTTCACTCATACCTTTGTAATGACTCTGAAGATGATACATCTCAAAGTCAGAAAGATCTAATTAAATGTACTGCAGGCCGGGGCTCCCCCTAAGCAGATGGATTCTGTTGTTCTTTGTGCAATTCGGGGTTTTTTGTTCCATGGGGAAAAAAATGTCACAACATGGCTTGGGAGGTGTTTTCCATATCTAGTATCTCGCCCTCGCAGGTGCTCTGTCACTGCTTGCTCCCAGTGTTACAGAGTCACTTTTTTCTGTCATGGAAACAGTAATGTGAACTTCTTTCTCCCTGCTTCTCCAGAAAGGGTTGATGGAAGGGGACAAGGGAGCAGCTTGGCACCCAGATGAGTCTATCCATCGGTGCTTCCCTGCATGGGTGCCTGGCACCCTTCGGGCATCCCTGGTGCCTCCTGCTGGTTTCCATAGGGAGAGCTGCACCATTTACTTTCTCGTTTTCAATAATCCATTTTTCCTTTTGGAGCTGGGGTGGAAGAGGAGTGAATGCTGCATTAGAGCTGTCCTGTCTTCCTGCAGCTGCAGGGCACAGAGATGGGTTTCAGGAGAATTTGAAATGGATTCTGAAAAGCAGCATCTACAATTTTCTTTGTGTACCCGAAGAGCCTGTGATCATGGTGACAAGTCCGTGCACAGAACAATGAACAAACACTGCCGTTGGTGATGTGTGGCACTGTTTGGTGTTTCCCAGGAAATACGACATCAAGATTCAAATGGTTAGATGGTGTTGTTGCTGGGTCTCGGGTAGGTTTTTAGGTGAAAGGATTTGGAAGGTCTGTGGGGTTGGAACTGACGAGGAGGGGTGAAATTCACACTTGAATAGATCAGCTGCTCCGCACTCTTAAAATCTTGTGGTCTTTTTGGAGAGGTTTTTC
Organism: Semnornis frantzii; assembly: GCA_013399775.1. Classification (NCBI taxonomy): domain Eukaryota; kingdom Metazoa; phylum Chordata; class Aves; order Piciformes; family Ramphastidae; genus Semnornis; species Semnornis frantzii. The sequence goes on from VWYK01101631.1 coordinate 54,621, forward strand.
AGTTTCACCTCCTGAAGCTCTCAAATTTAGAGCACACCATCAGGAGTGTAAACAAATAAACACTGGGGCGGGCTGTGTTTGGTACACACACAGCAAATCCTGCTGTTCCTTTCAGTGGTGCAGAGAGAACCTGCTTGTAAGGTCAGATCAGAAATCGTCCTGCCTGCTCAATGCAGACTTCCTCGAGACAGTGCCCCAGGACAAAGAGGCAGCAGTTTAGGGCTGGTTTATGCCATCTGGAGTCTGCTGATTCAGTTTCTGTCCATCTTCCAAAGTTTGGTGCCTTATACAGTGGGCAGTGGGAGTGTGGTGTCCAGGACCCTGCCTGGTTAACTGCATTGTTCAAAGCTGTGCTCTTTGTTTTGTGAGGAGCAGCAACAGATGTGCTTTATAGTCACCTGCAAGAGATCTTCTTCCGAAGTGGGATCCACGGATTTACACTTCCAAACTCCTGCACGGTTTAGTTCAGTCTGTGCTGTTAGGGCTTTAGTAACACTAAAACATTTATGCATCCCTTTCAGTTACACAATTCAACTTGGTTTGGAGGTGAATGACACCTAGCTGCTGATATGACTGTGAATTTCCTCTGATTCATCAGTTTGTTGACGAATAGAGTGTTTCATCTGGCACAGGAGCTGTCTGGGCTGGGCAGGTGAGCACCTTACACACTCAGCAGGTATCACTCCAGGTTAATATACTCTAATATAAAATGTTATTAGGCTCCCAGTTGGACTCTAATAGCCAAACCCAGTGAAAATAATAGAAAAACAGAAGTCAACCAAAGGACTGCAGAGTTACTGCGACCTCTGAACCAGGACTGAAAAAACTAAGTCTTGAATGTCTGCCTCCATCTATTAAGGTTGTCTATTGAAATTTGGGAGGAGTTATCTTTCCTGCTGTGAGGCATCCTCACCTGGCCTTACAGCATATTTAAGTTTTTACTATCACACCAAGTCTCTTTCTGGGGAGTGTCTGTCTAAGGACATACCAAGAACAGGCTGTGAGCAGGTAGGAGAACACAGAGCTGCAATCACGCAGGGCTTACACAGCGTGACTGGGCTGCGCCTGCCCCTCTGCCTGTGTGGGGAGGCTTTGCATTGCATGTGCAACAGCACCATAAAATACCATATGCAGGTTAAACTGCCTCTGCTCTCTGATTAACAGCTGACTCGACTCCTTGTGTCTCGTGAAATGTGCTGGTTCTAGTGAGGCAGGAACATCACTGGGGTTTGTGGAAAGGGGGATGACTGATGGCAGGTAACAAATGAAGCTTTTGAGACATGAGCCCTAGTGTTTGATGCAGTTAGAAATGAAATCCTGAGTGGCCAAAAAGTGATTTGTCTGCTGTCCACTACCACTCTGCCACCTTAACAAAAAAGTTAGTCACGACATGTGGTGCATGGTAAGATTTGACTGCTCAAGGTGCTGAGCGAGCTTAACAGAGAGCAGTGTCCAGAGCTGATGAAGGCGATCACCTCTCACACTAGGCTGTGGAAAGGACAAATCAATATCTGCTGTGTATTTTACCAATGTCCATCAAGAAATCGAGGAAAGAAGCTCCTAAGATGACTTAAAGTTTGATTTTGTACAGATACTGCTCTTTACATGCAGTGGTATCTTAAAAGTTGATGGTGTGTGTTTCTCAGTAAAATAAGCCAAGCTGTATCAGAATGTCTACTTAAAACCTCTTTCCTAAGCTGTAAATAAACAATTAAAAAAAAACCAAAACACTGCATTAGTCCTTCCATGGTGACATAGTGGTGGGATTTTCTGACTGCCTGGGGACTTTCTGCTGCCATCATTTCTCTTGTCATCACCCATCTTTGAGCTGATGAAGGCTGCCTTTCTCTAGGACAGATGTTCTGTTGTGCCACAATCTTTATGAGTACAAAATGCTGAATAAAAACTATTTCCATCCATTAATAAGTACCAGAAAAGAGGTACACATGTGGTTTCAGGTGTAATCCAGAGTGTAGCTGATACCTCAGAGATAAGAGTGTTTTACCCCCCAGAACTACAGCACTTTGTGTATGTGAGGTAATTGCTGTGAGTTGCACTAACTATACATTATTCATTAGGGGACTGTCATTATATGTTTGTGAATTCCCCCAAGTCTCTTATCGTTGCCCTAATCACATCTAAACAGTGTTGAAAAAACAAGCTCTTGGTGTCCTGCTTGACTGGCTGATGTCCTGGCTTGCTGAACTTAGCCTCATCTGGTAGCCACTTTGAAGTTTAGTTGCTTGTTCAGTTCATCTAAATGAACGGATTTTGGGAAGGGAGCTTAATTAATGCCTTCGCATGATCAGAGCCAGAGCTAACACTGCTTCACAGGGGGTATCTAGTGATGTGCTATCTCAGTTCTGCAGAGAAGCAAAGAGTGAAGGCTCTCGATTATGCCACTGTCATGCTAAACTATGATGTACTGGCTTCAGACTGCCAGTTGCTGTGGGTGGACTTTATTTGATTTTTGTGTCCATTAAAGTGTGTTTAAGGATCTCATTGAGACTTATCTGGTGTCTCATCGGTTACACACGCTTATGGCATTCCTGTTGTTCAAAACTGAAAGAGAAAGCAAGGTAAGGAGGGGATTTCCCTGTTACTAGCAATTAGCAGATCCAGACTTTATTTGGCTGTAACACTGCTTAGCAGGAGCAGCTGCAGAGAGAGAATTGCAGTGTGACCTTCAGAGCGTTTCCTAGAGCTGTCATCAATCAGATCTGGCAGCAGCTTTATCGCATCTATCAGTGTGGCTCGTAAGCCACATGCTGGCTAGTCTAGAGGGGGGAAAACAAATAAACAATGGGAGCTACTGTAGGTTTTGTTTAAAATCAAACAACCAGGAGCAAGTTTTTCCCGTCTGTGCCAGCCAGCTCTGGCGGCAGCTTTCACTTTCCACCCTGTGCTTTTGGGCTGGTCAGTTAAACATGGTGTTGGCCTTTCAGTCGATGCTCTCCCAGCTCATTCTCATCCCCAGCATTGTGACTGAGGAGCTGATGCAGCTGGTGCAGGTGTTTTCTGCACACATGAATGTTAGAGAATAAAGAAGTGTTTTCAGGCTTCTCTGATTCCTACAGGAAATGATGGAGCTATCTTGGATCAAGCAGTTTGCTGGGCTTTGGGGGAATGTGTTTGCCTTCACAGGACATTCTAAGGCTTTTTGGGAGGCAGCTTCATAATACAGTGGCCCAGGTCAGCCCATCAGCAGCAACATCCCACTTGTAAGCATGCAAAACATTCACACCCTGTATAAGTGTTGGTTGGTTGGTTTGTTTGATGCTTGTTTATTTGTTTTTCCCTTACTGACCTCGGTCTGGTTTGGGAGGGTTAGTGAAACTGAAGACATTTTTATCTTTGATTTTTTTTCATCGTTATACCAAGTTCACTGCCAGTTTCAAATTCCTTTGCTCTCCTCTGCTTGCCAGCTGCAGTAAGTACAACTTCTTGCCTTCCTGTCCAGTGCGTAGGGCAGTGACAGGTTGTCACTTCATGCCTGGCTTCCTGGCAGGCAGAGTCCTGGCTGACAGGTAGATGGGAGTCCAGAGTGCAGTGGGGACAGGCAGAGTTGCTAGTGTGTAATTTGACTTTCCTTCTTGGGCAGCTGTCTATGTGTGTATATGACAGATCCAGATACATCTGTAGGTGTATCTAGAATGTGTATATGTATAGGGAATTTAGAGCTGCCTTTGTCCTGAAGGTTTTCCAAGACAAATGGCTCAGTGCCAGTGAAAAGATAAATTTACTGTTAGAGGAGCAAGTCAAGGGTTAAAGCCCTAAGCTTCAAACTGGCAATGACCAGCAACTGGGTATGGACTATAATTTTTATGTTTTTTAACCAGCCTCCTTGGTGCCAGATTTGTGCAAAGAAGCTTAAATGCCATGACAAACAGTGCAGTGGCAGGTGTGAGGAAAATGCCCATGCAATGTGAAAGACCTTCCAACCCTACCATTCTATGATTCTGTGACAATCAGCAGAACAGTTATCTGCTATCAGTAAAGAAACCACGTGAGCTGGCAAGCTAGCTGTGGAAAGGATGACTGGTGGTTTTCCTCTGTGTGTGCTGTGCCACTTGGACAGATTTTATATCACTGGGCAGGGCAGTGGCTGCAGCTCTCAGCCCCTGCCACAGAGACCAGCAAACTCCAGCGAAAAGCAGCCTGCCCAAAATGCTGCTACGCATTGTCCATCTTCAAACACTGGGGTGGTCCCTGAGGGTTTTGGCAGCCAGGGGGAGGATTTGACAGGCAGACATCCTTGAGTGGTTTCAGATGATGCTGTCAGCCACTGTGTCAGTGGTACCTGCTGAGAGGGCATCAGCCTCTGGGGCTCAGCCCAAACCTGGGCCAGAAGAAGCTGAAATTTTGGACCACAAACTGCAGCAGCCAAGCACCACGCCTGCACAACTGCTTGATTAGAAGTTTTAAGAGGTGAAAGTCACAGTGCTCCCATTCCAGCAGGAGAATGAGGAGGACAGAGGAAACAGCCAGCAGGATTCACCCCTGGGAGTCAAGTCCCATGTCATTGTTCTGCTTTAGGAGCTCACAGCAAATCAACTGGCTGCCTGCTGCTGATACAGACCAAATGAAAAGACATCATTCCAGCCCTGCAGGCAGGGTGGGCTGCAGTGAGGAAATGAGAAAATGGCAGGAGTTGAAAATAAGATAGATAATGTAAAAGGCAAAGCCATTAGATAAGAAGCAGGGCTGCTGAGTGTCACCAGGGCAGTGCTGGCCAGGAACTGAACTGCAGAGGGGCCACTCTTTGATACTGTACTGCTGCTGGGGCTTAGCATAGATCAAACCAAAAGAAATTACCAACAGAAAGTGGGATTTATTCTCCTAAGCCAAGTCTGCACTAGGGAACAGAGTGAAATACTTACTGGATGTTGTAGCTGGCTGTAGGAGATAAAGGCAGAAGAAAATAAATGCCTGTTAGGAGCTGACTGATTTTCATCTCTGTTAACACACAACATTATCAAAGAATACTCTTTGGAGAATGAGAAGATTTGCTTCTTAGGGGTGGGGGGGCGCGGATATAATCCTGCTGAGGAGCTTCTGTGACTGTACAGAGCTCTTCTCACCTGGTCCCTCTTCCTGCACCCTGTGTTTGCCATTAAGGCCATGGCAAGCAGTTAGTGAGTCCTCCTGGACAGGGGATGATGGGTGCATGGTGGGGGTCCTTCGGGAAGAAGCAGGAGGGCTGAGAGGAGGCAGAAACTGCATCAGACCACAACATTTTCTTTATGAGCTTGACAGGAATGAGACCCACCCTGAAGAGTCCTGGGGAAAATTCTGGGTGAGGGCCAGTATGAATAATGGTGAGTGCAGATGGGTGGGCCCCCACCTGGTTACAACAGCAATCTGTTTCCCAGGTTAGTTCTGCTGAGAAAAGGGATCTTTAACCAGTAAGGGCTCATTTAAAAGTAAAAAAAATAAACCAACAGTTGGAGACCTTAAACAAAAATCAAAAAAGCTAAATGTCTCTCACTCAGAAATTAATGAAAACAAGCCCCTGAGGATGCAGGCAGCTGAAAGCACACAGCAGAAACCTCAGATAAACAAGACGAGTGTCCTCTGGGGAAAGGAAGAGCTGTTCCCTGGCTGGGAAAGTTTGCCTGTTCCTGTGGATTGTGAACTTTTCATCTTCCCTGGGACCTTCTGCTGTCCCTGGTTCACTTTTTGCAGCTTCTTGGTCTCCTGCACTTCTTTCCCTGGAGCTCCCAGAAGTGTTTGTGCAAGCCCTGGGCTTCAAATCAATGAATCCTCTTGTTTGATGCTGTTGAGAGGGGTGCTCAGAGTCGTGTTCCTGTTTGTGCTGCTTGCTGAGCGCTGCTCTGCTGAGTGTGCAGGAGGCAGCTTGGGAGGTGTGAGTTTGCTGACCCCACATCAACCTTTCTGGCCCCGAAAGGAACCCTCCCACTGACCTCCACAGCTGTGCCTTGGATCTACCAAGGCACCTTCCCGCTTGTGACAACCACGTCCTGAGCTTGATCTCGGATCAAACTGCACTGAAGGAGCCAAAAAGCCACAGCAGTTAACCTTCATCTGACTGGATCTCCAGTGGCTCTTGGTGGCTGCTGTTCCCCACTGCCTGCCTGCAGTGGCTGAAGCTCAGCCTCTCAGCATTGCAGCTTCCTTCACATCCCTTTGGATCTTCTCCTTTGTTATTGTTTACAGAATCCTGAGTCTGGATTTTGCATATGTGGAAAATCTTGCTAAGAGCTGTCACCTTTTGACCTCCTCTTCTCCGGATCTCTCATTTTTCTGTCCTTTTACTTGTAGTCCAGCTCTCCAACTTTAAGAAGTAATTCCGTGTTAAAAATAAGCTGCCCTGGAGACATCCCTGTAAGCAGAAGCTCTCCCTACAACTTCAGGGCAATTACCAGTACATGTAGAAGGTCTACAAGAGTGTCTGCCCCAAGAACCAACTGAAATACTGATTAAATTACAAAGAAAGCAAAATCTGCCTTGAAGAGTGACAGTGTTGGGAGAATTTTAGACTTCTTGAACCCTCTTTGACTCCTTCAGCTTCCCTTTTCTTGCCACAGCATTATGGGACTCTCTCTGCTGTACTTGTACTTGGGGATTCCTTTCTGGTTTATGGTCAGCTCCTATGGGCTCCAAGATCTAAGTTCAAACTCTGATTGCCCCGAAGTTTATTGTACTTGATGAGAGCTAAGGGTGGAATCTGGCTTTGAGACTTGGGGTCATTTGGACTGGGTTTCCTGACATACCAACCCTCATAAAAAAACAGCTGTTCTGGATTGTCACTCTGCCAGCTTTAAAGAAAAACAACCAAATAAAGAAAAAATACTCTGCCAAATAGAGATCAAACCTTAGTTTGGTTTGGGTGTGCTTAAGTAGCCTCAGTCTTTGCATTTACACTGGTTAAGATCTACCCCTTCAGGGAGGTGACTTGGGAGCAGTGTTTGTGAGAGTCCAGCCCTTTGCTTGTGTATTGGTGCAAGGAAGAACTGCTGAGTTTGAGGGCTTTCCTCCATGAGTCAGGATCTGCACAACCCAGGGCAAAACCTAGATGTAAATTTCTGACAGTACAGATGCATGGGCTGAAGATATGCAGCTTGCCTAGGTATGTCTGCAGAGCTGCTCTGACAGTACAGATGCATGGGCTGAAGATATGCAGCTTGCCTAGGTATGTCTGCAGAGCTGCTCTGACAGTACAGATGCATGGGCTGAAAATATGCAGCTTGCCTAGGTATGCCTGCAGAGCTGCTCTGACAGTACAGATGCAAGGGCTGAAGATATGCAGCTTGCCTAGGTATGCCTGCAGAGCTGCTCTGACAGTACAGATGCATGGGCTGAAGATATGAAGCTTGCCTAGGTATGCCTGCAGAGCTGCTCTGACAGTACAGATGCATGGGCTGAAGATATGAAGCTTGCCTAGGTATGCCTGCAGAGCTGCTCTGACAGTAGAGATGCAAGGGCTGAAGATACGCAGCTTGCCTAGGTATGCCTGCAGAGCTGCTCTTGGCCAGAAGGTATCATCTGGATGGTCCAAGCATGCTCCTGAGCCAGGCCCAAAGCTTCCCAGAGACAACATGGCAGGGGTGTGCCTTTGCTTCAGCTATGACCTGGGGGATGTGTACAGCCAAAGAAGCATGTGCCCTTCTGGAACCTTGTCAGCAGTGACTTCTAGAGCACTTGCTACTTTGGAGCAGCTCTTTGCATGGTAATAACTCATCAAAAATAGATGACTTCATAACATGGGACAGGGAGTAGGGACTGGGAATGGATGCTCAGGGTGCAGAGGGGAGGACAGAACTTAGTCTGCCTGGATGCTTGAAGGAAGTGCCTAATCAAGTTGTAAGGATTTTGATACACTCACAGCAACTCTCAGCACTCCTGAGATTTCAGACCAAATCCATGATCTTCACTTCATGAAGTGCATAGGAGGGCAGAAGCATGCAAGAATCCTGCAGCATCTTTACCCTTTTTTGCTGTGATCACCCCTAGTTTCTCATCTAACCCTAACCCTAATGGCTGTCACCTTAACTCCTAGAACTCAGGTGATTTTAGGAGCACTCCTGAGCTCTGGGTTAAACAAGCAAATTTATCTACCTATGAAACTTAAGCCTCCTGAATAATACTGGATATTCTATACATAAGACCATTTGTCACAACACTTCTGAACTGCCAAGGCTTAGCTCACCTGCCCCTTCTGTCAAGTAGTCTGGTGCAAACATCTCACCTGTGCTCCTCATGGAGCAGTGCCACAGAATGCTGTGCTGTTTGCTATGTGTGTTGGCTTGAGGCTAACTGGAATATTCTAATGAGAAATTAGATCATTGGTGGTAAAAAGAAAATAATGATAAAGTCTGTGTCATTCATTGCATTGCTGAAGGGGATAAAAAGCCAAAGTATAAACAATTTGTCCCTCTCTGCTTCTGAGTGCTTATTCTCTTTGGATCTCTAATATCTTCCACTAACCTTGGCTAACAGATCACAAGTAAGCTTTGCTGTTTTTTCTCTGTCTGGGAGAAGGAGAGAGGGTAGCATTGGCCCCTCCTGGGCTTCTTTTGTTTGTCCATGAAGGAATTTGGATTTCTGTATTATTTCTGAATTGCATGTAGTTGTGAATATATTGTATATATATGCTTGCAAGTTTAGCTTTGCTGTAAATATAGCTTTATCTTACTTCCAAGCTGTCTGAGCTGGTCTGGTAAATTTTCATAACTGGGGGAGGGAAAGTCCTTAACCCATTACACTATGGAAAGCACAGACTCTGCTCTTCTCCCAGCGAAGCAGTGGAGAAGAGCAGAGCAGCTGAGACATGCTGGGGCTCTCCACATCCACATATAATCATAGAATCATAGAATGGTAAGGTTGGAAGGGACCTCAAGGATCATCTAGTTCCAACCCCCTGCCATAGGCAGGGACACCTCCCACTAGCACAGGTCACTCAAGGCCTCATCCANGCAGCCCTCTCAGCATTTCCGTGGCCCTCTTCTGGACCTGCTCCAACAGTTCAATGTCCTTCTTGTGCTGGGGGACCTCTCCTTTGTGCACTTTCCTTTGATTGCATTCACTAGGGTAGGCTGTGTGTGTGGGGGGGGTGTCAGGACCATCTCAATCAGTCCACTCCATTACAGGACTTTGCCAAAAGAGTCCTTGCCTCGTTCAGGTCAGTTGCACTCAGTGTCATGGAGCAGCTAATAGTGTGTGCATGGTTCCAGAAGGCTCTTAGCAGCCTTAGGAGGGGTGGAACAAGCCCTGGCTCTGTGTGTACTGCAGCGCTTCACAGGGTGGTTTTGCTGCAGTCAGTAATAAAGAACATTTTTTTCATAGCTTAGAAAGGCACAAAATCATATTGAGCAACTGTACCTTGTGAGAACAGAGGCTGTCAGGGTGCAACTATGTGAAAGCAGAGGGCACAAGCAGAGGCTTTTTTTTTTTCTAGGAACGGAGGAGTCCTTATTAGTGGCTTTAGTTCTCCAAATCTGTAATTAGTGGGCATTTTCTGAGGTAAGCCTTCTCCAGAAAATACCAAATTCCTTTTGTCACTGTTTCTTTATCAAAGTGAGAGTTTCTTCCCAGTGAGGTTTCTGTCAGGAGCAAACAGATACTGCACAGTGGCCAGTGGAAGTCACCCAAAGCAGAAAGGGAAACTGCCATTTCACACCATTCAGAACAGAATGGTAAAAAACACCTGGAAAAAGAGATGTTCTGTGGTTGCTGATTTCACAGGTGTGTGCATTGCCTTTAAAATTGTTATTTATACTGCAGCAAACCTAATACAGCATTTAATAACTGTGTGCATTTTTTAGTTTGATGTTATCAGCCATGCCTCTGTCTTCCCATGCTTAAAGAAGCAGCATCCGTGGCTGCATTGACACTGCCTGCAGGCAAGTGATTTTTTTTTTCCCACTGTCTAGTAACAGAAAGATCAGGGACTTGGGATCCTAGTAATAAGACTGCTGGGAAGTCACTGAATGCCAGCAGAGAGCCCTTAGAGTGGGAATGTTCATTGCCTGCTGCCTTTACCTTGTGGCTGAATCATATAATGTCATAGAATATCATAGAATGTCATAGAATATCAGGGGCTGGAAGATACCTGGTCCAGCCTCGCAGCCAGAGCAGGATCACCGAGAGCAGATCACACTGGAACACATCCAAATGGTTCTTGAATATCTCCAGAGAGGGAGACTCCACAGCCTCCCTGAGCAGGCTGTCCCAGTGCTCCGGCACCATCACGGCGAAAAAAAATCTTCCTCAGGTTCACATGGAACCTCCTATGCTTCAACTTCCACCTGTTGCCCCTTGTCCTGTCACTGGGCATCACCCAGCAGAGCCTGGCTCCATCCTCCTGGCACTCACCCCTTACATATTTCTAAACATTGATGAGGTCACCTCTCAGTCTCCTCCTCTCCCAGCAGCACAACCCCAGCTCCCTCAGCCTCTCCTCATAAGGAAGATGTTCAACTTCCTCAGTCATTTTTGTGGCTCTGCGCTGGGCACTCTCAGGCAGCTCCCTGTGCTTCTTGAACTGGGGAGCCCAGAACTGGACACAATACTCCAGATGCAGCCTCAGCAGAGCAGAGTAGAGGAGAAGGAGAACTTCCCTCGGCATACTAACTACAGCCCTTCTAATACACCCCGGAATGGCATTGGCCTTCCTGGCCACAAGAGCACAGTGCTTCAGCTTGTCTGCCAGCTTCTGACTGGCAGTGAAGACCACTAGAACGTGGGCTTCTCAGCAGTCCATTATTTTCATTTCCTCACACCTTATCTGTTCACACCATGGAATTAGTGAGTTACAGTCCTGATGCTGGTACACCTTGTGTCCTGGATGATTAAAAGCTTTGTTGCCATATATTTGCCTGTTCTGTAAGGATCAGAGGGCTCCATCCCATCTGTTCCACACATGAAGGCTAAAAAATGGCATTATTAAGGTAGCTAAACAACTGTACAATGTGTATTAAGAGTAGCAAAGAGATGGAATTGGGCAGTTCTGTATTGCTTTAGGATGGATGCTCTCTCCCTGGAGGTGTTCAAGGCCAGCCTGGATGAGGCCTTGAGTGACCTGTACTAGTGGGAAGTGTCCCTGCCTATGGCAGGGGGCTGGAACTAGATGATCTTTGAGGTCCCTTCCAACCTTACCATTATGATTCTATGATTCTTTCTCTTCCCAGAGGTTTGTTTTTTTCTACCTTCTTCATACATCCCTTTTCAGAATCCCTGAAGGCAAGAACTGTGTTTTCTGTTAAGCCAAGCAATAAATAATTGGTTGCCACTCTTTTGCTGTAGCTACTGTAGGATTTTTACTAAGATAGTTGTTAAGGCAGTTTTCAGGTTAAAAATCTCAACTTCTGAAGGTAGAATTGGAAGTGATGTGTTGACTGTGACTGACAGCTGCATGTCCAAACACATTCCCAAGAGATCACCCATCAGCATCCAACTGGCAGTGCAGGAGGAGCTCGGTCTAACTGCGTTGCCCAAGGATGACAGTGTTGCAGTATTGCTGCTGGACCTGGTTTGTCTCCACAGTGAAACCACTTCTCTTTGAAATACCTTACCCCAGAATAATCACATCAGTTATTATTTATGTGTTCATAGATGTGTTTGCATTTCTTAGTTTGCATAACAAGGAGATTCTGCTGCTTAAGCAAAGCCCTGCACCATACTGCACTTTTGTGATTTAAACTTTGACTGAATGGTACCCAAGCACTCTAGAGAATTGTCTGCCAGCTTTTTTATTTGTTTTTGCCTTTGCCTTACTCCGTATTTATTTGAGCATTTATTTAAATTTTCCTGTGAGAGAAGATTCAGTGCCCTGACTTGGTAAGAAATGAGACCAAGGCGCTCCAGCACAGAGATTTTCAGTCTTGCTAAGGACAATTTGTTTGTGTCTGCTTTCTTATCAAATGTCCATGGGTAGGAATTGTGCAAGGGGGTTCATTTCAGATTATTTTCAATCACTTTCCTTTGAGGACAGGTCAGACTAAAGCAAAATGAAGCAGAGGGCAACCAGCTTGAACGCTGAAGAGAAGAATGGTTTCAAATAGGAACAAGCATGGTGGAAGAAATGCACTGATGCTTATCTACATAGGTGTAGGAGAGTAGTGATGAGATACAGAGGAGCAGTGATGGGACGTGTAACTCCATTCCTCAGGGTCTGGAGCTACATCAAGACAGCTGAGCTGGTGGCTGGTGGGTTAGGAAAAGCAGAGGTGGTGAGTGCAGGCCACTCTTGCCCTGCTTACCCGTGGGACTTAGGCAGTTGGCTCCGTGGTAAAACGATTTCCACTGTTGTGGAGGCTTGTGACATTGGCTAATCCTGACAAACAGGACTCAGCTCTGAGCCAGAAGGGCTTTCTTTCCTTCCTTCCTTGTTTTGGGACAGTGGGATGAAATCTTTCTTTTGCACATGAAATGTGCTGTGTTTTTCACACCAGAGTTTTGAGACTGGGAGAGAAAGACCTGTGCCAAGACTGTGATGGGAGGAAGCTGAAGTCAGAGTGAAGTGAGAATGCATTTTTTGTGCAGCAATGTTACATTGACTAACCTTGAAGACTCACATTTGGAAATGTGCTTTCTGAGGAGAAGCAGTTTGCTCAAATCTGTTCACTTCTAAATTAGGATTCATCTGCTGATGCTTGCAAGGCACAAGGAAAAGCACTCCCACAGACCATCTGTACTGGAAAAGGGTTGTTACAAACCTGAATGTGGTCAGTATGTTCACAAGTCCTGCCCGTTCCTGATGCTTTTGACAGCAGGCTCATGTGCATGCTGAGAGAGCTGGAAACTGAGACTATGTGAGCTGCACTGCGGCTCCCAGTGGTACCAGTTAGTGTGTGCTTCAGAAAGTGTAGAGCTACTTCTGTTCTTGCTAGAACTGGCTAAGCATGGGTAAAAGAAGGCATAAAGGCTTCCAGAAGACTTTGTAGTGGCCTTCCAGTATCTGAAGGAGGCCTACAGGAAGGCTGGAGAGGGACTATTGACAGGGTCTTGTAATGCTGGGACAAGGGGCAATGGGTTTGAATTGGCAGAGGGGAGACTGAAACTGGATGTTAGGAGGAAGTTGTTTGCAGTGAGGGTGGTGAGACACTGGCACAGGCTGCCCAGGGAGATGTTCAAGGCCAGGTTGGACAAGGTCTTGAGTGACCTGTTCTAGTGGGAGGTGTCCCTGCCTATGGCAGGGGGTTGGAACTGGATGATCCTTGAGGTCCCTTCCAACCTTACCATTCTATGATTCTGTGATTCTCAAAATGATGAGTAATAGAAGCACTGTTAAATATAGGTGTGGCTATGACATATAACTGTCTAAATTACTTTCTAACTACATTTAAATAGCTTTACTGTAAGGGGAAAGCTCTTTTTCACTTTCCTTTTAGTAAACATGGGATCAGATTTTCAAGTTAAAGGCATGTGAAAGCCGATAGGCACTTAGAGTAGTTTGCATCCTGCCAGACTCGAGCCACACATGGGAGAGCAGGTCTACAGCTGAGCTCATTCCCTGTAGACTTCCTTTACAATCAAGGGATAGAAATCTGCTTCTCTAGGATGTAATTAATCTGATCTGCTCTAGATGTCTATTATAGGAAGCCTAAATTTCTCTATTGACTGTGCACTGAGTCTAGGGCAGCAAGCTGAGATACAGCTGACTGCATCGTGAGCCTTGGCAGTCAGTCAGAGGAATGTCACCTCCAAAGCCCAAACGATCTGCCTCCTGACTTCCAACCCTACCCAATTCCTACCAATTCTCAACTAAAAGAATTTATTCAGGGGGTTAAGAACAAGATGATCATTCTCTGGATTAGCATATATGAGTGGATTATTTGTACTCTCAATTCAAGTTTCCTCAGTGCTTACAAAAAGTCTGTCACAACATCTTTGCTTGGGCACTTCAAGGCTTTGAAGGCTCCTGGAGCTCAATGAAAACATCATTGAAAAGAGACTGGAAATGCAGGAATGATGACTAAAACATTCTTGGAAAATGAGTTTTAGGATAGAAAATTCTTAGCTTAGTGTTTTTTTCTGAGCATTGCTGTATAATTTGAGTTCCCTGCTCTGTGAGTAATTTGCCATATTGGTCTCATCTAAGATCATTTGTATACCAAATGTCAACTCATTCAGCTGTGAGCTTTTCATTTAGATCACTCTGCTCAGTGCCTCACTAGCTAAGATGTCATGTGTTTGGCTGACCAATGTTCTTAACCTTAAGTAAACTAAAAATTATTAGCTTTATTACCACTGTTCAAAGGGGGAAAAAAAATGGAGGGGAAAAAAAAGTGTGGTCAAATCACAGGAAAAACACTCTCTGAAGACAGGAAAAGTGAAAAAGTAGCTGTGCAGTGGTTCAGGAGCTATCAGATGGAGAGCTACAGCTAGAATTTGGGGAAAAATTGATAGTGTCCTTGGAAAATATACACCTTGGAGCCCTAATTTCTGGGCAGCAGAACCATCTGTGTTTAACCAATCATTTACTAACCCATGAATCCTACATCAGAGTAATGTCAGGGATTTGGGATTTCTGAAAGGAAGTCTTGAATTTATTACTAAATAAAGTATACTAAGTAAGTATTCTTCAGGCTTGGACAGGAAGTATGGGTACAGATCCTTGAGGAATATGGCGTCCTTTAGCAGAAATCCATACACTGAGTATTACATTGCAAGCTGAGCTCCTGAAAGAATAATTTTTAACCAAACTGCTATTTGTTCTGGGGGTTCAGCCTGGAGAAGAGAAGGCTTCAAGGAGACCTTAGAGTAACATTCCAGTATCTGAAGGGGGCCTACAGGAAGGCTGGGGAGGGACTATTGACAAGGTCTTGCAATGCCAGGACAAGGGGCAATGGGTTTGAACTGGCAGAGGGGAGATTGAAAGTGGATGTTAGGAGGAAGTTGTTTGCAGTGAGGGGGGTGAGACACTGGCACAGGTTGCCCAGGGAGGTTGTGGCTGCTCCCTCCCTGCAGGTGTTCAAGGCCAGGTTGGAGGAGGCCTTGAGTGACCTGTGCTAGTGGGAGGTGTCCCTGCCTATGGCAGGGGGTTGGAACTAGATGATCCTTGAGGTCCCTTCCAACCTTACCATTCTGTGATTCTATGATTCATGGTATACTGCATTATGGTACCTATTAAATACATGATCTATTATGTATGTTTGTCGTTCCTTGGTAGTTTGGGCAAGTAATGGTGAGGAGATTTACATAGAGTTGGCTGGAAACTAAATATGCAACAGCACTCAAATGACTGCAGTGGGAAATGAATACCCACAAAAATGGGGTTTTGCTCGTCAGACCCAGTCAGGTACCGATCTTTACACCCAGGCTTGTTTGCATTGAAGCCAGCAGGAAAATTCAGAGCCTTCAAGGTGTCTGTTAAGGCAGCAGAAGGACAAATGAAGCTACAGATCTAGAAGGTGCAGAGTGCCTCGTGAATCTCCTTCCTCCTGGGGCTCACCTCAGCCCGAAGGCAGACAGTGGACACAACCTATCTTCTGCATTTCTTTCCTTGTTGGCATTTGTTTACTCCTATCAGCCTTTGTCTGACTTCTCGTTGGTGCCTTTGTCTGACCTTTTGCTGCTAAGTCTTAAAAATAGTTTGAAGACTTAAAAATAGTCAAAGCTAATTTTTTGTGAAGAGTGCAGTTTAGTTCACCACTGCTTCAGGTTGAACAATTGCTGTCATCTGGCTCCACCTTGCTTGTGTTACCTATTGCAGGTGACCTAGAAAGTGATGTTATGGTTCGAAACATGGTGGTTATTGCTGTATTGTTTTACCTAAATATTTTTTTGTTGGAAGAAAAAGATAACCTAAATATTATTAAGAGCTGGAGAGGTGAAGCATTTGTTAGAAAGTTAATAAACACATCACATTCACTCAAGTGTGGACCACCAGACAGGAGCTGTTTAGTTTTGGCAGGCTTGCATTTACTCGTTCTTTCCCAGGGCTTATGATATGCTGAGCAGCTGCACTTTGCATGAATGTTCTGTATTCACCAGAAAGACAACACAGAGCTGAAGGAGGGCATCGAGCCTTGGGAGACGTTTCTATGCTTTCCCCAGATCTGTATCCAGATCAGTCTTGGGCTCCCCAGTTCAAGAGGGACAGGGATCTGCTGGAGAGAGTCCAGCAGAGGGCTACAAGGATGGTGAGTAGCCTGGAGCACTGTCTGATGAGAAGAGGCTGAGGAACCTGGGGCTGCTTAGTGTGGAGAAGAGAAGACTGAGAAGGGATTTAATCAATGTTTATAAATATCTGAGGGCTGGGGGTCAGGAGGGGATGGACAGGCTCTGCTCACTTGCTCCCTAGGATAGGACAAGGAGCAATGGATGGAAGCTGCAGCACAGGAGGTTCCAGCTCAACACAAGAGGGAACTTCTTTACTGTAAGGGTCCCATAGCACTGTAACAGGCTGCCCAGAGAGGTTGTGGAGTCTCCTTCTCTGGGGACTTTGAAGGCCTGTCTGGATGTGTTCCTGTATGACCTGAGCTAGATTGCCAGGTCCTGCTCTGGCAGGGGGGTTGGACTCGATGATCAGTTTGGGTCCCTTCAAGCCCTGACATCCTGTGAGCCTGTGATCTCTAGCAAGACACCACTAGAATGGGTATTTGCAATTTGCAAACTGGAACATTGAAAGTTTCACCTCAACATGGGGAGAAACTTCTTTACAGTGAGAGTGATGGAGCACTGGAACAGGCTGCCCAGGGGGGTTGTGGAGTCTCCTTCTCTGGAGACTTTCAAAACCTACCTGAATGAATTCCTGTGTCGACTACCTTGGGTGATTCTGCTTTTGGCAGAGAGGTTGGACTCAATGATCTCTGGAGGTCCCTTCCAGCCTCTAACAGTCTGTGATTCTGATTCTTAGTACTGCTTCTCTAAGTGTAGAATAGTCTGGTTGCACCATGCCTCTAGGAAAGGAATGTAGAAGTAACTGTACTGTACAGCTGGAGAGCAAGGTCCTGACGGTTAAAAGACATCCAAAAATTACCAAGTTCCCTCAAAACGTGAGGTGTGACTCTGTGCATTCCTCCATTAGAACATTTATTTAGCCACTTTCAGTCTCTCCTATTTAATTCTCAGGTAGAAGCACAAAACAAAAAGGATCTAAAGTCAAGGGTAGGTGTGGTAGCCCAAGGGTTCATTCATTTTGTTTAAAAAAAAAAAAAAAAAAGAAAGCTTTACCCATGTATTTATTGACCTTAAGCCAAATTTTCAGAAGGGAAAACAAAGTCCCTGATGTAAACCATGAAATACTACTGAGCTGTTTAATTCTCAGAGAAGTATTCAGAGTGAACTTTACTGCTCTGCGTGGTTGCTTTGTAGTCCTTACAAGCACAGAGCTGCACTGTTATCAGAACAGTTAATGCTTTCCTCGGGGATGCAGGATAACACCTCTGCTAGGAATGCACTGCTCCAGGGAGCAGAGAGCTCAGTGTGAGCCTGCTTGCAGTTACTGTTTGAAAATAATTACAATGTCTAGGCTATTGGTGCCATTGCCTCTGGTCATTCCAGCAGCTTAGGGTGCCTGAGTGTTATTTCACATAGGACAAACAAAAGTATTTTGCATGTTGGCTTTGCAGATACCAGTTTTTACCTTTAGCTGTTTTGTCACAGTCTGGTCTGTGGCCCCAAATGTCTATGTCTGAGCTGTGCAGGCTCAACAAATGAAACCCCTCAGGAACGGGGACTCCTCTGAGGAGCTTGGGGTGAGTTGCAGCCTTCCTGCTGTACCCCAAGTGCCTGACCCAAGAGGCAGAGATGCTTTCTCCCACCTCCCAGTAGCTGTGCTTCCACCTACAGCAGCCTGGGGAGAGTCAGCTATGTCCCTGTACATCTGTGTGTGCACCCTCATGTACATTCAGATGTATGGGACTAGACTATGTGCAGAGGTCCTTGGCAACCTTAACCATTGTGTGACATCTCCTACACTGTTACTTCATGTTAGCTTTAACATGTAGGCTACAGCTAAAAGACAACCCAACTCATCCTCTGCTCCTTGCTCCTGTCCTGCCTGGGCACTGGCAGAGCTCCTGCAGGCAAGTGATGAGCTGGCTCTGTGCCCTCTTTTGGCTCACTCCATGGCCTGGAAATGCTAATGATGACCCAAAAGAAGTCATGAAAATGCAAGGTCAGAGATGAGATCAGCCTCTCCTAACAGCAGTCCAGACACAGGTTAACTTCAAGTGAAGTACAGCGTGCAGGAAAAGTAGGGAGGAGAATAAGCAGAAATAATGTATGAATTTGAAACACAAACATATTTGCAGGCTTGCAGGTGGTTCTCTCACTTTGTACAGACTGAGGAAAGCCATCTCAGCAAGTGACTCTCACTTGCTGTTGGCTCAGAGCATCGCGAGCTCGCTTTAAGGAGAACATCCAGCCTGGCCTGAGGATTGCAAGGTCTCTAGTTAGCAAATACTTCAGCTGGAACCACCTTGTGAGCATCTCGGGGTGGAAGCAGAGAAGTGGAGAGACCATCAGCAGGAGGGGTTTGCTTATGTTCAGTTGTACCTGTCGTCCTCTCAGAGTATCTTACCTTGTGCCAATCTGAAGAGAAGTAGATGAATACCTTTTGAATTTAAGCTCTTAGCAATGTCAAAATTGCCTTTCCCTGCCTTCTCTTTGTGTGTTACTTGGAAGATATTTTACAGCTAATGTCTAAATCACTGCTACTCCTTGACAAGTATCAGACAGATTCCCTTAAGAATTTGATTTCTTCTTACTTCCACAGCACTTGGCATGATTAGAGCTAAGTCATTAATGAGAAACACTTATTTCCTGTGGCAATTACATCATGGAATGAACAGGAAAGGAGAGTCTTAGGAGAAAACCAGTTTCTTCAGGCTCTGTGCAGGCTTCTTCACTGGTAAGCCTGTCAAACCCTACTTGGTTAAGAGCTCTGGTGCACCCTTCATGGCCACCTGAGGTTCCATGCATGGCTGAACTACATGTGAGTCAGCTGCTGAGCTGTTGTGGCATTTAGATACTAACAAAAAATAGGAACCTTTTGCATTAATAGGATTCTTTCAGGCTCAGTGGCTTATCAGCTGCAATGAGACTTGTGCAGCTCCATGTGTATGGCAGAGAAAGTGATAGCCTTGGCAGCTGTGGTGAAATGCAGCATGGACAAGTGTGGAGTCTTGCATCTGGGAAAGAACAACCCCATGGACCAGGATAGGTTGGGGACTCCTGGGGACCACTAACAACCAGGATAGGTTGTTCTCCTGCCCCCATGCTCTGCTGTGGTGAGGCTACATCTGGAATATCGTGTCCAGTTCTGGGCCCCTCAGTTCAAGAAGAACCTCAAGGAACTGCTTGAAAGAGTCCAACCATGAAGATGCTGACGGCAGTGGAACATCTCCCTCCTGAGGACAGGCTGAGGGAGCTGGGGCTCTTCAGCGTGGAGAAGAGAAGCCTGAGGGGTGCCCTCATTCATGTTCATGAAGATGTGATGGGCAGTGTCAGGAGGATGGAACCAGGCTCTGCTCAGTGATTTCCAGTGACAGGACAAGGGGCAATGGGTGCAAGCTGGAGCAGAGGAGGTTCCATGGGAACAGGATAAACTTTTTCACTGTGAGGGTGCCAGAGCCCTGGAGCAGGCTGCCCAGCAAGGTTGTGGAGTCTCCTTCTCTGGAGGCATTCAAGATCCCCCTGGATGTGTTTCTGTGTGACCTGCCCTGGGTGATCCTGCTCTGGCAGGGGTGCTGAACTGGACCATCTTCTGTGGTCACTTCCAACCCTTGACGTTCTGTGATTCTGTGAAGGGCTGTCCAAACAGAGAGAGGTCTGTGTCATGCTTTTGAGATGTGCTGGTTTTGAAGGGCCTGTGTGGTGTCTCATCTTGTAAGTATTCTGTCTCTTTTTCCTCCTGCCCTGACTTTTGTAACAGCTGAGGACAGACAGAAAGGAGCCTACATCCTGTTACCTCCTGCCTCCATTTGGGCTTTGTCATGTGGCCAATTCTTTACAACCTACTCATCTGTCACATTAGCCAAGCAATGTTTCCTCATCATAACCTTTTCTCCCGTGGAGGGATAAGATCAGCTGAACTCTGATATGTTGTCAGTGAGAATGCTTCAGGCAGACACAGGTTATTTCTCTGATTAAAATAATGTGCACTGATATCAGGAGGTGACAAATTGTGTCACGTTCTTCCCCTTAGTACAAACATTGCTCAAGCAGAAAAGTAGCAAGTCCCGGTTGAAGGCTGTTCCTGGACAAATAAGCACCTCATTTACAATCCTTCCTTGTTCCATCATTCTGCTTCTCATAAAATGGACTTCCACAACACAGAGGAGGAGTTAGCAGTCATCTCCAAAATCTTGGCATGCAGGGAGGGATCTCTCGACCTGGAGCTAAGCAGTTTCTTCAGACAGCTGCCAGCTGGGATGTTTGCAGCTCTTTTGCAATCATGTCTCATACCCGTGTGGCAAAAAGAGGCATTATTCCGGGCAGTGAGGGTGAGTGTTCCCACTTGCTTTTCATCTTTGCTGTGATAAATTTGCTGATGGAACCCTTGAAGACCTTTTATCCTGTTACCCATGCAGAGGCTGAAGGTCAATCTCACCACAAAATGTTATCCTGCCCCCCACCCCCCCAAATCCTGTGTTTAAGTAACAGAAACAATTTGAGGTAAAAGTGCACATTAGAAGCAGTCTTTCTGTGTTAACAACAGTTGAAGGCTGGACCTCTTCTGAACAGCAATATCTTCCCCTTCTGTACTCCCTGTCTGCCTCTGAAAGGGGTGGAAATGGAAGAAAACTCCTTTCTGAAGACGCTGTCAGGCTGGGACATCCTTTTTGTCCTCTTTCAGTTCTTGTGGCTGGCACTTCTCACTCCCCCATGAACCTAACCACTCTTCTGGTGAGATGGGACCTCTGAAGGCTGAAGGCTTGCAAAAGGCAGTCCACTCAGGGTAGAAGTTTGCAATTATTGAAGTCTTAATCTTTTAGAAGGAAAACTGAGCATGTAAAGGAATGAGTGTTGGAGAGGCTCTGACTGGGGAGCCATCTGATGTGGTCTGCTTCCCCGCCTGTTGCCCTGTTGTCTCATCCTTCTTCCTCTGACTCCTCTCACTTTGGAAGTGGCTTTGGCATAAACAAAGCTTTCTTTGAAGTGTTGTGGAAATACCATTTCTAGGAGACCATGAGCAGCAAGTGTCCCAACTTCCTTTATCAGCTGGCTTGTCAGGATATAGCTCTAATAGTTGTGTGCCTCATCGCCTGCTGTAACAGCAAAACTTTCAGTGACTTCTATGGTTCAATTACTTTTGGCAGACTTTGGTTCTCCATGTTGGACCCCCACACTTGTGTAAACAGAACTGGCTTCAAGCTGTGTTAAATATAATCACTTAGCTACAAAAAAAATCCCTGAGAGAAATAATGACTGAGATTCCACTTCTTATAAACATGAAAACTAGGATTTGGAGTGGCAATCACACCCTGCTTGCTGGTATTTTTTCCCTTTTAGGCTCTTCAGCCCTTCCCTATTGTCATCCATCCCCTTTCTCTTTGCTAAAAGCACATTTTTTCCTGCTCTGAACCCCACAGAAATAGATTCTGCCTAAATTGTGTCTTAGCAAACACATGGAGACACATGACAACGGGAAATACAAAGCAAAAGCTGAAATATGACCCCAGTGCTCCTTGGGGAGAGGGATACTGAATATTCAGTGAAATCCTCAAGCTCCTGCCTAGAGCCAGCTTGATATGGCTGGTGAGCATTGAAAAATGTGTTGTGGAAGGAGCACAGTCAGAAAAACAATGCTAAGAATTCCTTTGCTTTACATTAATCATAGAATCAGTCATGGTTGGAAGGGACCACAAGGATCATCTGATTCCAACTCCCCTGCCATGGGCAGGGACNACCTCAGAGCCTTCTCACCAAACCGAACAGCCCCAACTCCCTCAGTCTTTGCTCATAGGAGAGGTGCAGGAAAGTATTTGTTCTGCAGTGCAGTCAAGAAAAGAAACTAAAAAATAATTAAATAAAAAGTAATCCATGTGCAAGCAAAAAAAAAACAACCAACCAAACAAAAAAAGTTTGAAGTGATGGGACAGGAGAGACTGAAGGTTTTATTTTTTTAAAGAGGGTTTGGGGATGTTTCTTAACAACACTTCCCTTCAGCAGACTCCTCCAGAGCCATGGATCACTTCAGCCTTTATTTGAAAGCTTAAAAAAAATTACTTAAAAGGGAAAAAAACCCAACAACTGCACAATCTCTGTGCTTTTGAAACCTGGCAGTAAAAGCATGGAAATGTTCTTTCCTTACAAACGAGGTCAAAACAGCCTCATCCCTCCTCTGGCACTGCCCAGACTTGGACTCTGAATGATGCTTCCTGAAATTCAGAAAACCCAGTTGCACGTTAGACAAACATCACAGGCTGCAGTCAGAATTTAACTGCCTTTATGTTTGTCTTAGTAATTTCAGCCTTTGGTTTAAACAGCAAACTGACTGTGCCAAACAGGGATACTGAACCTCCTGTTACCTCCCATTGAGCTGCAGCCCTGGGACTGCTCAGGCTCCAGGAAGCACAGATGGGACACGAATGAGCTGCTTCTGCACTTGCCCAGGTGTGAAGCTGTCCAGTTCACTTCCCAAACACTTTAAAATCTCGGAATGGAGCTTGGCACTGCTTTCAGTCTACACAAACAGGTCAACATGAGCAGATAAGCTGAGAGGGTCCTGGATGCAGGCTGCTATTCTTGCTGCTTCCCAGTGATGATGGGGTTAGGGTAGGGACAGACTGTGTCGCTTCCTGTGCATTCCCAGCATATGTGCCTGAAAGGATATGGTAAACCTATGGAGACATTGCAAAACCCATTTGGAAAGGCAAGAGGTGTCTTATGTGTACTTGATAGACATCCCACACCTCAACTGGGCCACTCAGTTGAGCAAGAAAGCAGATGTTTGTGCAGCAAAAGCCATATTTTGGCAGATATTGGAGTTTCATGAGGATTGATTGATTGTATGGAAGGCATTAACTACTGAACAGCCCCTAAAGATTTGATTAAATTGAAAAAAAATGCAGAGAAATTTCCTGAAATATCCTGAGCATGAATTAAAAAAAACCAAAACTAAATACTTGAGGAACCTTTCCAGGTGTTTGTACAACCTGGGTACAGATTTGACTGTAAGTGACATTATTGTCTTCTCAGAGGATAAAAATGCTCCACATTTCATGATAATGTGGCTGAGTTCTTGACAAGTCATAGGATCATAGGTTGGTAAGGTTGGAAGGGACCTCAAAGATCATCCAGTTCTAACCCTCTGCCATAGGCAAGGACACCTCCCACTAGTACAGNAAGACCTTGTCACTAGTCCCTCCTCAGCCTTCCTGTAGCCCCCTTCAGATACTGGAAGGCTACTCTAAGGTCTCCTGGAAGCCTTCTCTTCTTCAGGCTTCAGAGCCTCAAATCTCATAGCCTGTCCTTATAGCAGAGCTGCTGCAGCCCTCTGAGCATCTTTGTGGCCCCCTCTGGACCTGCTCCAACAGTTCATGTCCTTCCTGTGCTGGAGGCTCCAGAACTGCACACAGGACTCCAGGTGGGATCTGACCAGAGCGGAGCAAAGGGGCAGAATCCCCTCCCTTGCTCTGCTGGCCACACTGCTCTTGCTGCAGCTCAGGACTCGGTTGCTGTCTGGGCTGCATGCACACACTGCAGGCTCATGTTGAGCTTTTCATCACCCCAGGTGTCCACAGGCTCCTTTGCTCTCTGCTCTCATTCGCTCTCCTGCCGAAGAGGCAAGCGCATGGGTAGTAAGAGAAAGTGCACATTGCCATTGGCAGCACTGCTTTAGTTTGCTTGAGTTTGGGAGACATGGATTTACTTAGGGAATATCCAGATGCTGATGATTAGATGAAGGGGAAAAGAACAAAAACCAATAGGATGAGACTAAATGTGTGGAGCCACCATAATAGATGTGTGTATCTGGATTGCCGTTCTCCTAATAAGGACCAGGGCCTGGAAGCCCTCTGACACATGTCATGTTCACAGGGCATCAGCCCATGCCTTTGCTCACATCCTTTTTGTACTGGTGTAACACAACCCTGGGAGCTGCTTCCAGCAATTTAGAAACGTTTTATGGCAACCCAGTCGAGGAACTTGGCAGGATTTGCAGTTGGGAAGGCCACTGGAATGTTTTGCAAAAGCCATGCTAATGTCTTAATGCTACTGAGGTAAGAGCAGTAAGTTTTTCTGAGTTGCACAAAGTGACTCTTTCTAGTTTTCATTTGCATATTGAGGTGCTCTTTGCTTTCTAAGAGGTCTTCTGTAGGTTTTCCCTTTCAAATGATAGGTGCTCACTAAGGGTAATGCTGGAGGAGCCCATGGGGAGCCTTCCTGCTTATGTTTCCACGGAGATGAATGGTTTGCTTTGATTTGGTAGAGCTGGGCTGCACCTTTTTGTTAATGGTTTTGTTTAGAAAAGTCTGTGTGCTGGTTTGAGGCT
>VWYK01101633.1:0-16884 GCA_013399775.1 Semnornis frantzii
ATATATATATATATATGTAAAATCAGTTTCTGGTTGGTGTAATTGGCAGCCATCACATGCAAGATGCCTGCTTTCATTTTCATTGGACAGAGAGCTTTTCATCCTATGAATTCCTGTATCACAGTCATAAATTCAGGCTGGTGAGGGGCCTGGAGCACAGCCCTGTGAGGAGAGGCTGAGGGAGCTGGGGGTGTGCAGCCTGCACAAGAGGAGGCTCAGGGCAGACCTTGTCACTGCCTACAACTAACTGAAAGGAGGTTGNCATTTTTAGGGCAGAGCACAGCCTTGCACAAGGCAGGCACAAGCTAAGCCTGTGCACCTTGTTTACCACAGTATGCAAAGGCCCAGGGTCCTTAGACTCAATGGCTCCAGGTTCTTTGTCCTCTTTCCTGCAGTTGCTTCTCCCCAAAAGAGAAAGAGGGAGAACAGAAAAACATCTCTGGGCAAGCCAGGACATGGATAAGCCTATTTTGGCCTGCTTAGGCCTACCACGACAACTACTATTAAAAAAGTCTGAAAACAAAGCTGTAAATCAAATTCCCTGTCGCCATGCAAACATCCCAATCATTTCCACATTGAATTTTTTTTTTTTTTTAACTGCTCTGTTTTTTCTCCACCAGAACTGACCTCTGTGTGGAATTGTGGGGAAAGATTATCAGGTTTTCAAATTATCAGGATACTGCGAGGCAAAAGTTCTCTGACTCTAACAAATGAGCAATCTGCTGATGTTGTTTTGGCAAGACAGCTCAGAGCCTTGGCTTGTACGAAGTTGTGGAGTTCAGAGAAGCTTCCAAATGTAATCTCTCAAGAGAAGAAGGTTTTTTTTTAACATCTTCATCTACTTACTACACAGTTATTAATAATTATTCACTATTGACAGCATCTGCCTGGTGCCAGACACTACCCATGTACACATGACAGACACTCCTGGTAGGAGCTGTTTATTTCTCTAATATAATTAGCCAAATTCTGAAGAGACTATAAATAGGCAGAAATTATAAATATATATATATATATTTTTATATATATATATATTTTTATATATATATATATATGTAAAATCAGTTTCTGGTTGGTGTAATTGGCAGCCATCACATGCAAGATGCCTGCTTTCATTTTCATTGGACAGAGAGCTTTTCATCCTATGAATTCCTGTATCACAGTCATAAATTCAGGCTGGTGAGGGGCCTGGAGCACAGCCCTGTGAGGAGAGGCTGAGGGAGCTGGGGGTGTGCAGCCTGCACAAGAGGAGGCTCAGGGCAGACCTTGTCACTGCCTACAACTAACTGAAAGGAGGTTGTAGCCAGGTGGGGTTGGGCTCTTCTGACAGGCACCCAGGGACAGAACAAGAGGGCACAGTGTCAAACTGTGCCAGGGCAAGTTCAGGCTGGACATTAGAAAGAAATTCTTCACAAGAAGAGTGATTGACATTTGAATGGGCTGCGCAGGGAGGTGGTGGAGTCACCATCCCTGGAGGCGTTTAAAAGGAGGCTGGATGGGGCACTTAGTGCCATGGTTTAGCTAATTAGAAGGGTTAGGTGGTAAGTTGGACTCGATGATCCTAGGGGTCTCTTCCAACCTGGTTAATGCTGTGATTCTGTGTGACTATCAGACTTCTCCATCAGAGGCAGGAATGTGAGGTTCTAAGAGGCTCTGAGTACTGCACATTTTCATGGCTGAATCTTTCTCCACAACATCTGAGATCCCAGGACTCCACAATTCCTAGCTATTCTGTGATATGATCTTAAGACAAGAGCTCTTCCATCATAGCATAATCCTAATGCAACCCTCACTGGTGGCACAGGTGTTGATTCTCTGCCAGGAAGAGATGAACCCTCAAAGGGCAGAGCCTTGTCCCAGGAGAGGCCATGGCTGGCAGTAAGGGAATGTGTGCTGCACTGCAAGCAGCAGCTGGGGCTCAGTTCTGGTTTGGCTGGAGGATCACTGATCACCAAGCCTGTGAGTACAGACAGCCTGGAGTCAGTCTAATGCTGTTCAGACTATAGCAAGCTCAGACCTGCTTGAAGAGCTAACGACATGTTCCAGGGGGTAGAGCTGCTGCTGCTCCTTAAGAGTGGGGTTCTTTCTTCCCCATGCTACGCTGGGAGCAAATACAAAGATGGGAGATACCTTCACCATGGCCAGCAGTGCCCTCAGCTCCCTCAGCTGCAGAAGCTAAACTAGAACATACCTCACCTGTTAACTGGTGACTACAGGCAGAGGGGAGAGAAAATACCAAACTCCTGGTTACAAATGAACCAGGCTCCATTTGTCAGCCCTGGAAGTACCACAACAGAGATTTAAAGAGCTGCCAACATATCAGAGGTCGACAGCCTGTATCCCCTAGCCTGGCACACAGGGAGAAATCAGAGTACCAGACAAGGCTGATTTCTCATTTCCAAACCAGATAGTTTTTAATGGGAAACAATCCCTCTGACAGCAAGCCCACTGAGCACCTTCAATGTGTGCTTTAGCAATATTGGATGAGGAGCAGCAGTTTCACATATTTTTTGTCATCAAGACTATTTTTCCTCCTGCTGCTTTTTCATGAAACAGGGGGAAAATAAAAAGCTGGTTCAGGCTAAAAGATGCTCTTAGTTTGCAGTTTCTGTTCTTTCATGTTTGATGGATCTCCTGCCAGTTCATATGGGGAAGGGTTCATCCATGAGATCCAAATATGGCTTATCAGGTTTGTGTCTTTGTGGAAGCCTGGCACTGAGTGCATGACATCTCTGGACGCCCGCGGAGTCATCCTATCTCTAAGCTAAGATTAGAATTTCAAACAAAACTTATTACAAAGCAGGATTTTCTGACAGGGCTGGACACAGCTGTGATGTGGAAATTTCAGATTCGTGGCTAAGCATGTCATTTAACCCATAGGCATAATTGCCAAGTGGTATTTACCATAACATTAGTGACTCCAGTGGGTGGAGTGGAAATGAAATAGCAAGGAGGGAGATGCATGATGGCCTTGAACAAAACTGGACCCAAACTTTCCATCAATTCTCATCCTTTTTCCCTGAAAAGGCTGTGTTCACAGCACTCAGACACCCTGTTCCTTATAAAATGGGTTAGAAGACATCCTGGGAGATTTACTCAGCTCTTTCTTACATCTCAGGCTTAAATGAGTATGTGGCAACCAAACAAGCATTTAAAAGGGCAAAGGGGAACATTTTTAGTAGCTGTCATGCTGCAGAGCATGTTCACAGGCTGTAACTCGGGGAAGTGGACGTTGTGCACGTGCCTCAGAACGTTTAGCCAGGAAAACAGAAGAGTTCTTCTGCTCCTGATCCTCACATCCCAGCAGTCATGGTCCAGCAGGCTTCCTTCAGGCTAATGTCCAGCGTAGGAGAGGAGGAAAGCATCCCCTCTGGTGACAGCAAAGCTCTTCCTGTACTGAACAGGCAGAGAGAGAAACAGAGGGTTTTAAGAGCACTTTTCTTTCAGTGCACAATGGCAGGCAAAACGATCACCAGCTTTGTTATCCTCCTCTGGACATGCTCCAGCACCTCTATGTCACTGTTGTTGTGAGAGGCCCAAAACTGAACCCAGTGTTCAAAGGATGGCCTCACCAGTGCCAATTATAGAGGCACAATCCTATCCCTACTCCTGCTGGGCACACTGTTCCTGATACAGGCCAGGGTGCTGTTGGCCTTCTTGGCCACTCGAGCACACTTCTGGAACATGCCATTCCCCGACAGTTCTCTATCCTTTGAGACACAGCTAGCAGCCATACTGGGGAACACCAACCTCTTTTCTAGCCCTTGCATGGAACGAATATTTCACATAAGCTAAAAGAGAGAAGGGAGGAAAAGCATAAGGAAAAGAGGAGATTTAATTTTTATCCCGTGTGTATTGAATCACTCATTTCTAATAGTTACAGTCGAGTGAGATGCACTTTTGGAGGCTGCATCAAAAAGGTAAGTCAGCCCTCTAAGACCAGTCTCTGCCACCCCTGGGTAGCAGGGTAACATCCCAATGGCTCAAGCCCATGAAGTGCCATGGGTGGCACAAATTGCATTGATCCTCCAGATACCCATCCAAGTGACTTCATGCAGCTGTAGTCAAGATTGGCTGCTTAGAATCTAAAGGTAATAGTTTGAGATTCTGGTTTTTCAGACCTCAGCTGGGCATCTGCCTACAGTTATTTTCATACACAAGTGTTTGGCTAATTACCTAATATGACTGGGGGGGAGAGGTTGAGTCTGTTTCTTTTCTGACTGTTGGATATCTGCTATTACAAAAGGATAGTAGATATCTGCTCTTACAGAAGGATAGTGCTAGAAAAGTTTCCTTTCTGTTTAAGGCTGAGCACATGCATGTGTGGAGCAGGGTGGATATCTTCAAGCTGAAGATTACACTGCCTGTCACAAATGTGCATTCTCAGTTTTTCCAAGCCTGTACACTTAAAACCTTCCTGATGGCAGCAGGCCTGTCAAGTGTTTCTTTCTTTCTCTATCTTACAGAGAGATGTAAGCTATTTTGCTCTGTGTAAATTTTGTGCTGCGTAGGTCATCTGCTTGACAGATACACAAAAGAGTTTAGAAACCTCCCTACTGTACACATACACATTCCTTGGGCACAGGGCAGTTAATCCAGCACATTTTGCTTTGTTAAGATCTAAATTTAGATCTTGCCATAAAGTTGATGCACTGTTTATTCTTCTTACTACAAACCCTAAGACTCTGGGGCAAAACCAGAAAGGAAAAGAAAAAAAAGAAAAAAAAGGAAAGGAAAAGAAAAGAAAAAAAAAGGAAAAGAAAAAAAAAAAGCAACCACAGCTGCAGTTTCCAAGAATGCAAGTTTCCACTAAACACAAAAGCCAAAACTGCAAACCTTGACCTGTGGGGAAAAGAATGAGAAAAAGAATGGGAAAAAGCCACCCCGTGAAAGTTTCTCCAATCCTCACGCCACATGCAGTGCCCGGGACACCAGCTGAACCACGGGCCTGATCCTGTGCCCAACTGGAGCTGTGAGACACAGAACTGACTCTCCTTCTGCTTCTCTTGCAGAAACAGGTAATTGTCTGTCAAAAGCAGCAAAGTCCGTAAGATTTTGGCTTGGGTCCTGCAAACGCTTACGCACACGCTTTACTTTCCGCCTGCCAGCTGTCTCCGGGAGAGCCGAAGCAGCACCAAGTTAAAAACGGCACAAAGCTCCTGGCTGACCATAGGGAGAAAGCAAGGGTGCCGATGCCCAGCCGCAGCCAGGGCTTGGCTTGGCGTGCCCGGAGCCAGCTCCCTGCCAAAACAGGCACCAGCAGACACTGCAAGCTGCTCGCTCCTCTGCCACGTCTGCTGGACCCAACCTAAAACGCCCCATCGCCCTTGCAGCCGCACGTAGGGCCGGGCGCAGGGCGGAGTGGGCTATGTGCCCCTGCCCCGCGCCGGGCTGCCCTGCTCGCCGGCCTCTCCCACCGCCGCCCGCTGCCCAGCCTGGCCGCAGCCCGCCCCNCCCTCTGCCCCGGGGCTGAGCGGACTCTGCGAAACGGCGGAGGATCGAGCGGCCCCTGCCCTCCCCCGGTGGGACGGACCAGCCGGCGGGCAGCTGCGGGGAGACCGGGCTTGCCGTAGGTTTGTTCTGTCATCCGTCTGGGGACAAAGTTTGGAAATAAAGGGAGGGTTCCGCCGCCCGATCCCGGAAAGGAAGGAGAGCTGCCAAGGGAAAATGCGACCGCCTGCTCCGCGCACTCCCCTTCCCTGCCTCCCGCAACTCCAGCGCAGCTCCTTCCTGTGATGCTTGCGGGGCACTGGAGGGAAGCTTTCGGCAGGGCTCGGGTCTGCGCTGCTGGGCTAAAGCAATCAGAAATGGGTCTCCGAGGTCTGTCGGCAGACCTGCCTTGCTGCTAACCGGAGACGTTCGATTCTTCGGGTCTCGAAGGA
This sequence comes from Semnornis frantzii, assembly GCA_013399775.1. Lineage (NCBI taxonomy): Eukaryota > Metazoa > Chordata > Aves > Piciformes > Ramphastidae > Semnornis > Semnornis frantzii. The sequence goes on from VWYK01101633.1 coordinate 5,883, forward strand.
TGTGAGTAACTTAGCGCTCCGTGTTGCAGTACCCACAGGGCACTGCAGTCTCCCGGAGGAACCAACCTGTCGTACTTCATGTTACTTTTCAACAAGTCTGCAAGACCGTTGTGCAGCTTCCCCTTCTTGCAAGGAGTTTGAAAATAGCTTCTGTAGTTTCTGTAACGAACTGATACCAGCTGATTTCATTAAAATAAGGGTCTGAGGGAGGGAGGGTGTTGCAGAACACGGAGCTGTACAGTGACATTTAATGTAATGCTTGTTGGAAGGGGCTACTTCTTGTAGCACGCAGGTGACAAATCTGACCAGGTTCTCCCGGTTTTGCAGGGTAGAGTGAGCCCTGCAGAGGGACCACTCTCCTTTTTGCACCTCTCTGAGTGGACTATGGTGGCAGGAAGATGTTGGCTCGGAAGAGTATCATCCCTGAAGAGTATGTGTTGGCACGGATCGCTGCCGAGAACCTGCGCAAGCCACGCATCCGAGACCGGCCGCGCAAAGCCCGCTTCATCGCCAAGAACGGGGCATGCAACCTGGCACACAAGAACATCCGTGAGCAGGGGCGATTCCTGCAAGACATTTTCACCACCTTGGTGGACCTCAAGTGGCGTCACACGCTGGTCATCTTTACTATGTCCTTCCTGTGCAGCTGGCTGCTCTTTGCCATGATGTGGTGGCTGGTAGCTTTTGCCCACGGCGACATGGACCCGAGCACAGAAAGCACTACCAACAGCACCAAGTGGACACCCTGTGTGACGTGCGTCAGGTAAAGTCTAGTCTGAGGGATGAAGAGGGGGGGGAGTAGAGCTGCTTGCTGTCCTGCCAATGCCAAAGATGCAGCTTTTGGTTTACATGAATGGTTGTGTTTGGTTGAGGCAATGGAGAAGTGCAGTGTTTTCCTCTAGACTACATACATTCGGCAAGCCGCCTGGGCTTGAAAAATACTGTACTGTAGATTTCTTTGATTCCTTACAGGATCTGAAAGAGAGGGAGACCTGCTGCTTTTCATGTGTCTCCACACTGTGGGTAACATACCCTGCCTGTCGAGCTAAGAGCCTGCTACAAGAGTGGGTATGTGTTATATGTGTTGTAACGTTTACAGCAGCAGCAGCATCCCCAGCGTGGTGCCTGCCGCTCGCTGCACCAGAGAAAGGTGGCCACTAGAGGCAGGGTACCAGCCGTGGGTGTCAGGCAGGGCACCGTGCATGGCTAGCAGGAATAGTGGCATTTAGGGCAAAACTAGACATCTTTCAAGATGACTCTCATCAGACAGTTAAACATGGGGTGCTTCAGAACGTTTCGATGAAGCCACAGACTGGCAGTTTGACAGAGGAGGGTTCCACGGAGTGTGTGTGATGCAAAAGCTTAAGGGAGTACTGGGTGAAATGTCAGCTGTTAAAGGATTTTTCTTTCCATCTCTAAAGCCATGACAGTTTTCCAGGCACTGATAAACTGAGAGGCACATGGCAGAGAAGAGCATTTGTTAACTCTGGGGGTAGAATAAGTGAGAAAATTACTTTGTCAACTCTTTGTAAAACCTTTTTTTTATGCCGCTGGGTTTTTAATTAGAGGAGTGCAGGTTAGGTACCACCAGGCTGCCCCAGATCAGCTGCCTTTACACACTGCAGTGCTGCAGGGTCAGTTGAGACATCATTGTATCTGCTTCCCTTTTCTCCTGCACTTAGTTTTAAGGTACCTCAGAAAGTTTGGAGGGATATTGTGTGTGGCTCATGAGAGAGCAATCATTACATTCTCCTTTTTTTTTTTTCTTCTATCTTTTTGATACTTTTCTGCAAAATGGTGATTTTCCAAGCTGAAGGGAAATCAGCTTGGAAATGGGGATTTTTCCAAGCATTAGGTTGGAGGTTTGGGATTTGGGCTATGAGGTGCTGCCTGTTTATTTTCCAATAACCAGTCACGAGCAGTCACCTCTGAAATGATGTCATGATCCAGCTTGTGCCTGCTGAGATGTTGCCTCAGTTGTTTCTAGGACTTGTGGGATTTGTCCAACCCAAATTATCTAGTAGCTACTCCTCCCTGGTCTTCAGGGTCACCTGGGAGGACATCCACTCTGCAGATCATCTGCCATCTGCCAAGGGCTTTGTGCTGCAGGGACAAGGTGGTCCCATGGCCATGGCTCCCTCACCATGGCCCCAGCTGCAGCATCCCCATGCCAGCAACTCTTCCAGAATGGCTGCTGACCTCTGCTGTGGGGACAGCCTGGAGGAGTGTGGAAAAGCAGGACCACTGGATTGCTGAAATTTCTGGTTTAGCCCATGACCCATCACTCCTTTGTGCAAGTACCTGGGGTGGTTCAGCCAACAGCTGCTCACCTGTCCATGTCCAAGCCATGGGAAGTCTCCCTTCCTAGTGAATGACTTCATCTTCTTAATCTGGCTGCTGCTTTGGACAGAGTAATGAAATAGCAACATGACTGATGATATTTTTAAGAATGATGAATTGTTGGATGTACAATATATTCAATATTGCAATGATCTGCATGCTAGACAGGTAGCCAATGCTTTTTAACTTGCTTTCCTGAGATTTTGCCCACATAAATTTTGGGAGAGCTTCCTTGGGTAGGTGCAATTACAGGTTTATGGGAAACCTGTCTTTGGAAATTTTAAACAGTGCCTAGAACTCGAACAGCCCTTTTAATTTTTCAAAATACTGCTGAAATTTCTAAGTCTTACAGCTCTTTGCAACAGAAAGTAAACATTACCCAAAGAGGAAAAGCGTTACACAGCTCTGAGGGGAAGGACCTGGGATGAGTGTGGAGCTTCTGGCTTACTCTCTTCATGTGGTCAAAATGCTGTACAAACTTGCTGAATTCTTGAACTGCTGAATTCTCTTGTTTGGGTTTTGTATATGTGTGTGGTTTGTTTATTTTTAAGAGGAGGACTATTGAGAGAAATCAGAATCTTTACTCCCGAGAGCTTTGAGTTCAGTTAACTTGAATTAAGTTTAAACCAGCTTTAAACTGGTTATTTAACCATATATATGTTAACCATATATATTATATAAGTTAATTAAACCAACTTAAGCTTTGTTCTGCATGATGCTAAGTATTCATGAACATAATTAATCATTACATGGATTCTGTTAATTAACTTTTTCATCCCTTGGTTTCTTTGAAGGGAAATACAAACCCCTCACTACAAGAGAATCCACCAAAAATTAAAAAAAAAAAAAATTAAAAAGGAATTTTATTTTTTAAAAAAAAAGAACAAAGTTCTTTCACAGAGATCTCTGCAGAGGCTGATTGGTTTTCTGGAAGATAGACTTCCTCATTCCACAGAAAAATATCTCTGATATTGCTTATGCTGTTTCAATGCCTCCTCATGATCCTAAATTTCAGTGAAAATATGAATATGGGGAGGGGGAAGCTTCTTTTTGTTTGTTTGTTTTTTTGAAAAAACAGATTAATTGAAAAGAAAACAAGCCCAACAAATGGTTTAGAACCATCTTCAAGGACAGGACATTTTTCCATAGGTAAAACCATTTTGAGCATGACAATTGCATCAAATGTTGGTGCACTGCACTGTGTTCAAAGGATGACTGTGATATTAGCTGGTATGAGATCTGGCTAAACACCCAGGTACTGATTTTAGACATAAGAGATTTTGGTGGAGATTATAACTGGTTACAAAAGGGCATTAAAGATCCTGGCATATGCCCTGTGGTATAGTGGATAATGCACTTTGGAAAGCTTGCATTAAAGATCCTGGCATATGGCCTGTGGCATGGTGGATAATGCACTTTGGAAAGCTTGCATTAAAGATCCTGGCATATGCCCTGTGGCATGGTGGATAATGCACTTTGGAAAGCTTGCAGGCAGCATCTTCTAATGTCCAGCACTGTAGCGTATTAGAGACCTTTAACTGAGTCCTGCTAAAGGGGATCATGACTCAGGCAGCATGAGCAAATGCTGCTATTTCCCCCATTCTCTTTCCCTGCAGAGGCTGGTGGAAGAATCTCAAGGTACCAGCTAGTTGCTCACTGTTAAAACCACTGCTTTCCACCCAAGAGCTTCGTGGGGTGGAGAAGGTGGCAAGCCTAGGTGTTATAGCACTGCTGACTGATTCTGTGGGCTGCACGTGTTCCTGAACAGAGACTCTCGTGAGCTTCTCAGGGTGAGCTAATGCTACAGATGCTCTTTTAGGAGCTCAGGTTCTGAGGTCTTCCCTATCACCATCGGATACACCAGCCATACAGAGCCAGAATCGTTAGGCCTGCAGTGCTTTCATTGGTGTTAATGAAGGCTTACCTGTACCAGGACTGCACAAATAGGTCCTACTGCTTTCTAGGAAGTGTATCTCAACAGCTTCTCAGTTTGTGCTCAACGTCCTCACAGTTAACTTTGTACAATCTTCTTCTCCAGGTCTTTCACCTCTGCTTTCCTCTTCTCCATTGAAGTTCAGGTGACCATTGGTTTTGGGGGCAGGATGATGACAGAGGAGTGTCCCTTGGCCATCACAGTCTTGATCCTGCAGAACATCGTGGGTCTGATCATCAACGCAGTGATGCTGGGCTGCATATTCATGAAGACGGCGCAGGCTCACAGGCGGGCAGAGACCCTGATCTTCAGCCGGCAGGCAGTCATCGCGGTGCGCAACGGCAAGCTCTGCTTCATGTTTCGAGTGGGAGACCTGAGGAAGAGCATGATCATCAGCGCCTCGGTGAGAATCCAGGTGGTGAGGAAGACCACCACCCCTGAAGGAGAAGTCATACCCATCCACCAAGTAGATATCCCTGTGGATAACCCCATCGAAAGCAACAATATTTTTCTGGTGGCTCCTTTAATCATCTGTCACGTCATAGACAAGCGGAGTCCTCTTTACGACATCTCCGCTGCCGACCTGGCGCTCCAGGACCTGGAGCTCATCGTGATCCTCGAAGGAGTCGTAGAAACGACCGGCATCACGACGCAGGCCAGAACCTCCTACGTGGCAGAGGAGATCCTGTGGGGCCACCGCTTCGTGCCCATCGTCACCGAAGAGGAGGGCGTCTACGCGGTTGACTACTCCAAGTTCGGCAACACGGTGAAAGTGGCGGCGCCGCGCTGCAGCGCGCGGGAGCTGGACGAGAAGCCGTCCATCCTCATCCAGACGCTGCAGAAGAGCGAGCTGTCGCACCAGAACTCCCTCAGGAAGCGCAACTCCATGAGGAGGAACAACTCCATCCGCAGGAGCAACTCCATGCGCAGAACCAACCCCTCCCTCATCGTGCCCAAAGTGCAGTTTATCACACCCGAAGGGAGCCAAAGTGCCTCAGAAACGTGATACACGGCTTGGTAGGAGGGCTTCAGGAGGAGGAGGCACCTGTGTGCTTCCTTTAACATTTTCTTGGGCTTCAGGAGGAGGAGGCACCTGTGTGCTTCCTTTAACATTTTCTTGGGCTTCAGGAGGAGGAGGCACCTGTGTACTTCCCTTAAGGTTTTCTTTTGCTTCAGAAAAAGGAGGATCCGAAGCAGAAAAGAACTGTGCAAGCACTATTGATGCTGTTACTGAAAGCACCACCCCGTGGCATTAGGGCACACTTGAGCACTTAGTGTATGGGTTAATAAAAAGTGGCACACGCGCTGCAGAGAACACAGATCACTGTAGGATAATGTCTACTGATGCTTGCTTTCACGGTGTGCCATGTTTTTTCCACTCTGTTTTTCTTGCCCAGGGTTTCTTGCATAGCTTCTCCTGCTGGCTGTCACAAAATGTGTTTTTTCTCCTGTGTCAGTTACTCAGCCTCAGGCAGACGTGAGTGCTTTTCCCAAACTGCTACGTGCAGCAGCTCCCACGGATTTGTTTTTTTTCCAGCAAGGATATTTGGATGTTAATCTGTGGGGGTGAGTTCCTTGATCTCTTGATCCCCTTCAGCCTGGAGAAGAAAAAGCTCTGGGGAAACTTTAGAGCTAGGCTTCAGTTTCTGAAGGGGACCTACAGGAAGGCTGGGGAGGGACTGTTTAGAAGGACTTTGAGCAGTAGGAGGAGGAGCAATGGTTTGAAACTGGAGCAGGGCAGATTTGGTTTGGACATCAGGAGAAAGTTCTTTACAATGAGAGAGGTGAAGTACTGGAGCAGGCTGCCCAGGTATGTGGTTGAGGCCCAGATCCTGGAGACATTCAAGATCAGTCTGAATGTGGCCATGGGCAGCCTGATCTAATTGGAGGTGTCCCTGCCAAGTGCAGGGGAGCTTGGAGAAGATGACCTTTGAGGGTCCCTTCCAAGCCAGTGCAATCTGTGAATCTGTGAATTCCTCAATGATTCGAGTAGGGGAGAGCCAGTCTTCTACCTTCAGTTTTCTGGATCTTTTCTTTCCATTGATTTATGTCAAAGACATTTTGAGAGCAAATTCAGGTGAGCCGAAGTGACCCAACCATCCCACAGGAAAACTGGTGTCACTCTGGGCAGCACCAGCAGAGAAACCAGTGAAATGATGTGGGCTCTTGCAGAGCATTGCTGCTCTCCTCAGAGTGAGTTACTCCACCACAGGACCACATGCATCCCTAAGCTAACTCTAGCCCAAGTTGAGACACACTCAAGTCCTCCCAGCTACCACTTGAGGATCCATTTCACTAAAGTTATTCAAGCTGGAAAAAACACATCTTTAATATCCTCTTCATGGCAGTGGAAGACCAAATCCTGGGTTTTTTTTCCTCTAACAGATTTACATACTGAGGGCAACAAGAGTATTTTCTTCACTTATGGTAGTTTTCATAGGATCAAGACTGTTTGCTTTAGAAGATCACATTTTGCTAGTGGAGTGGGAATGAGAGGGAACCATGCCAGTAATACTAAAGTTAGAGTTTTCTTAGAGTCATAAAATGGTTTAGGTTGGAAGGGACCTTAAACATCATCTAGTACCAATGCCCCTGCCATGGGCAGGGACACCTCCCACTACAACAGGTTGCTCAAGGCCTTTCCCAACCTGACCTTTAACACCTCCAGGCAGGGAGCATCCATGACCTCCTTGGGCAACCTGTGCCAGTGTCTCACCACCCTCACTGGAAAGAATTTATTCCTAATCTCCAGTCTCAAGCTGCCCTCTTCAAGCTTCAACCCATTCCCCCTCGTCCTATCACCACAAGCCCTTGTAAAAAGTCCCTCCCTAGCCCTCCTCTAGCTCCCTTCAGGTACTGGAAGGCAGCTCTAAGGTCTACTTGAGCCTGAATAATTTTCAGGGACACTTGGGTGCTGCTGCTAAATGACTGCTTTTCAGCAGTATATCACCAATGGTTTGGGGTATTTTTATATATATATATGTAATATAGCATGGAGAATTGGTGGTAAGCAGCTTTTCTCTTCAAATTTAAAAGGGCATTTCTTATCTAGGGCCTTCCCAAAAATGTCATCACTGCTTTTTTCTCTGCAGGAATAAATAAATGTATGCCAGCTGGTTGTATCAGAGTTGGTAATGCTAAACTGATGTGTCCTGTTTTCCTCTCTGAATAAGAAATGTAATTATAGACAAACTCTTGTTCAAATCTCTTACAGAGATTGTCCTGCTATGTGTGTGGCTCATGTGCTGTCTTTCTACTGACCTTCCAAGCCACTCAACCATTTAAATACTTTTGTATGTGCTTATTCTTGTCAGGTAAAATAGTCAAAAGCACTGCTGAATTCTCATTCCCTTTGCCAATCAGTTCCTGGGCACCTGTGTGGGCACTCTGCATGCTTTGTGTGACGTTGAGTTGTGCCACAGAAGGGCACTGCCCTCTAGGCTCTCCAGAACATAAACATTAACCAAGTACTTCATCTGAAGCAGCAGTGGAAACTGAAGTTCCTGCTAAAAGCATTCATTCCCTGGCCTACCTACTGATGCTGTGGGAGGATGGGTGGTGAACATGTGGAGACACTAATCTGTCTATTGTGTGTCCGAACAATGAACATCTGCAGCTTCCAAGCAGAGTCAGAGCAAAGCAGATGCAGTTTGTCTCTGGGCTCTGTCTTCAGGACCGTGAATTTCTCTGAGGCTGGCTGACTGATAGGTGGTTAAGTCAGATGCTGTACAAAAGCAGCTTTCTTATGCAATAGTGTCAGTAAGGATTTCTGCCATCTCTGATTTTTTCTCTGTTCCTTTCCTTTTGTTTTTCCCCCTTTGTAGTTCCTTTCCTTTTGTTTTCCTTTTGTAGTTCCTTTCCTTTTTTTCCCCCTTTGTATTCTCCACCCATTCTTCTATACTTTTAGTGCTTCTTGTCACCCAGCCTTTTCCATGGTAGTTTTAAGTACCGTGGCACTCCCTACCACAACAAGCTCTTGGCACAGCTGGCAGCTCCTGGGTCAAGAACTGGCTGGAGGGCAGGGCCCAGAGAGTGGTGGTGAATGGTGCCACATCCAGCTGGCAGCTGGCACCAGTGGTGTGCCCCAGGGATCTGTGCTGGGCCTGAGCCTTTTCAATATCTTTATTGATGATCTGGACCAGGGGATTGAATCCAGCATCAGTAAGTTTGCAGATGACACCAAGTTAGGAGCAGGTGTGGATCTGTTGGAGGGTAGGAGGGCTCTGCGGAGAGACCTGGGCAGGCTGGATGGGTGGGCAGAGGCCAATGGGATGAGGTTGAACAAGGCTAAGTGCAGGGTTCTACAGTTTGGCCACAACAACCCCAAGCAGTGCTACAGGCTGGGGACAGAGTGGCTGAGAGCAGCCAGGCAGAGAGGGACCTGGGGGTGCTGGGAGAGAGGAGCTGAAGATGAGGCAGCAGTGTGCCCAGGTGGGCAGCAGAGCCAATGGCATCCTGGGCTGGATCAGGAGCAGTGTGGCCAGCAGGAGCAGGGAGGTTCTTCTGCCCCTGTGCTCAGCACTGCTCAGGACACACCTTGAGTGCTGTGTCCAGTTCTGGGCCCCTCCATTCAAGAGAGATGTTGAGGTGCTGGAAGGTGCCCAGAGAAGGGCAGCAAGGCTGGGGAGGGGCCTGGAGCACAGCCCTCTGAGGAGAGGCTGAGGGAGCTGGGGGTGTGCAGCCTGCACAAGAGGAGGCTCAGGGCAGACCTCATTGCTCTCTGCAGCTACCTGAAGGGAGGTTGGAGCCTGCTGGGGTTGGGCTCTGCTGCCAGGCACCCAGCAACAGAAGGAGGGGACACAGTCTCAAGCTGTGCCAGGGGAGGTCTAGGCTGGATGTTAGGAGGAAGTTGTTGGCAGAGAGAGTGATTGGCATTGGAATGGGCTGCCCAGGGAGGTGGTGGAATCGCCGTCCCTGGAGGTGTTGAAGCAAAGCCTGGCTGGGGCACTTAGTGCCATGGTCTGGTTGATTGGCTAGGGCTGGGTGCTAGGTTGGGCTGGGTGAGCTTGGAGGCCTCTTCCAACCTGCCTGATTCTGTGATTCTAAGGACCAGTTGCTTGGCTGCACCCCCAGAAGGGCTGACTTGAGCTTTCTGGGACACTCAAGACATCCTACAGGAAGAAAGTCAGAGGTATATTCAGATTTAGTTAATACCTCATGTGTGCCATAGACCTATACCCCAACACCACATCCTGCTGTGGTCCTTTGGGTCATTTCAGGGGCACAGAACTCGACTGTGCCTTAAATACATTGACTTAAATACACTGACTTAATTTGAATACATTAAAGCCCTCTTAGATGTATTTTACAGAACCATGTGGCTCTATCTGTACTGCCTAAAGTTCAGGCAAGTAATTGTCCCTTTGCTTTTCCATCTGGAAAGGACTATGCACACAGGCATCCCATTGACTAGACAAACATAGCTAATGCTGCCTGTCTTTTCTTCCTTCACAATTAAGATTGAGGACACGTTGTGAAACCACTTCCCAGGCTCTCCACTGATTATTATTAGCAAATGCTTGTTGCTGCAAGCTGAAAAAGTATTTAGTCTAAGACCAGAAAAGAAATTTGACTAGAGAAAAATACATTGGCTATTATATAATGAAAGGAACAAAGCTTTCATTGCTCTTGACAAATTGTAATCTCCCTGGAGCCTGATGTTTTCAAAACACTGGTAGGGGGTTGGAAAACATCACCAGGCAATAAATCATGTCCTGCCAGACTCTTTATTTGGTGCTGTGCCACAGTGAGCAGCAGAGTTTTGTAGCCCCAGCATGGCATCCCGCAACTGTTGTGCTAGCCTGGTGTTCAGATGCTTGCAGTCACCAAACATGGTGCTGGGGATTTCTGACAATCTGGGGGGGCAGCTGACTCCAGGAGCTGTGGTCACCAAACTCCAAGGGAGAGGATGTGGGGTTGGGGCTGGAGTCAGCAAGGATCCCAGTGTCAGTGCCCTGGGTTGGTGAGTTGACCTCATGAGCAGACTGGGAAGCAAAGTGGCTCCCTAAGTGCTTTGGACAGTGTCCTTCACAGGAAGGTATTGGTCTTCATGGCAAGCTGATGGGGAACACTGTTGCTGCCTGTGACAGGTGGCAGTGAAATGGACAGTGACAGAGTAAATTCCCACTGCTCTAAACCACATTTCCAACTGTGGGTTGCTTGCACAGGGAGGTAAGTTCTTGGCAGAGAGAGTGATTGGCATTGGAATGGGCTGCCCAGGGAGGTGGTGGAGTTGCCATGCCTGGAGGTGTTGAAGCAAAACCTGGCTGGGGCACTTAGTGCCATGGTCTGGTTGATTGGCTAGGGCTGGGTGCTAGGTTGGGCTGGATGAGCTTGGAGCTCTCTTCCAAACTGCTTGGTTCTATGATTCTATGATTCTATGATGCTATGATTCTATGATTCTATGTAAGAGTTAACTTTTTCTCCACAAAATGCTTATGTCAGAAGATATTTGCCATCCATGTGTGTTTAGATCATAAACAGACTAAGCTAGGCTGATAGGTAAGAATTTCTTACACCCCTAGCATATTATTAATCATTCTTGGCTCTGTCTCTCTGAATTATGTTTCCTATTTCCCCTTAAGAATTCCATAAGCTTGGGGAAGAAAAAAAACAAAACAAGATTTCTCCTGTGATAACTGGACAGTAAAGATAAAATATGTTCCCATATTCCTTTATTGGATGGTGTAGAGGTTTAGCCTGCAGAGACAAGATCTGTACTGTCCAAGA